>JABSTQ010001538.1:0-109182 GCA_013358835.2 Ixodes persulcatus | reverse complement strand
TATTTTCGCGGTTTTCATGTATCTGCATAAAACGCAACACAACTCTCATGCCCGACGTTGCACATTCTACATTCCTAACTCTTTCCATCTTCCTGAAGTCCGTGTGTGTCCTAACACCAGAAACCGACATTTTAAAGGTTAAAACGAGACGTTGCGAATATAGAACGTACACTTTCATGCAATGCTGGCATCAGATGATTTGAAATCGAAAAACATGCATATTTACAATAATATTGTTATCTCTTCTGGCGAAGGCTCAGCAACCGTTGCATTCGTTTTGAGCACGAAACGGTGACTCACAGAGAAAGCAAGAACGCGCAGTGTTTGGCCTTTATTTTAACAATGTACACACTTGCAGGCTTGCGCTGATGAGGCCTCAGATCGAAACTCTCGAATCGTGATTCGTGACACTGTCAGTAACTACCCCACCTTGTTGTCACGCTACTTCCTGCAAGAAGTCACTGTAAAATTGCCATTAAACACACAAAAACAACACCTAAATTATACTCAAAAAAAGCCAGTGCGTCTACTTTTCCGCACAACACTCGGAGAGCCATTCAGCGCAACTTACGGGGGCAGCTCAGCGATGATGACGCCGAAACATGTGTTTAGACCAAAAAACGCAGTCTGAGTTGTGACATGAGCAATGCAAAACGTCACGCTTGCATTGTTGTGGCTTCACGATCGTCGCCTCGGTGCCAGGAATTCCTATGAAGGGTGGCATCATTCTCGAAGCCGGCCAATCAAAAGCACAGTGTAAAGCAGCGCCTTAGCGGTGAATCAAAAAGATAAAATTTGTCGCGATTAATAAAAAAGGTGAAACCAGTCTTCTTTTTTAAATACTGCCCATATCCGCCGCTATGTTGCACCCTTATGTATCATTCGGTCGCCGCTCCGTTTTTCATATTTCTTTTGACCATGACTGTACAGCGACCTGATGATTCTGATCTTTTTCATACTTGATATTACTACCAGCCTTCCCCTCTCCCTCCCTATATCAAGAACGTACTCGAAGACTAATAATACTAAAAAGAAAGACAAGGCGGAGGGCAATTGCGTGCCATATTTGAGCGCGGGGATGTTGTCCGCGTATGTCACTATGACGGCTGGACAGCGAAAGCTCGATTTCAGAACTTAGTAGCACTTTTAGCGCTTTGCACCTCTACACTTGAATCACCAACTCCCCAAGTGCATACATACCCTTCTAGTAGCACCAAACCTTACAAGGTCAGGACTCATGGTAGGCTCATCTTCCGGAGAAAGAGGCAGCACCTTCTCGCCTTTGATGCTTCGATGTTTCGGTGCTCCGGACAATTCAGGGGCCCCCAGGACTTGAGCCGAACAACAGAGACTTCCTCAGCAGAGTGCAGTCCTAGAGCAGCAGCAGCACTACCATTTCGCTTTTGAGTTTTGGCTGAAAGTCACGTGAGGCACGACAGGAACACGCGTATCAGCATTCCTGTCCGCACCCTCGGTGCGGTTGAGACAACCATTCCGTAATCTGGAATATAAATCGCGTTTCCGGCGAGCATAGCGCTCTTTTTTTAAAAGATTTATGTAGATCATTCAGTATACTCCGTTTCAACATTAGGAAGATGGACCCGTGATTATGTTCGCCCTTTCAATCAACGTGATAAAACCCACTGTAAGCTCGTTCGTGGTCCCGAAGTAGGTAGAGCCACTACCGTACACGTTGACGAGCCCGTTTCTAAGCCCCCTTTTTTATTTCCATCAACTTTTACGCTATGTAAGGCGCTTTTGTTTAAATTTTGTTTTAATGCGAAAGCATTAACTGTCTCATGGAGCGAGCTGACGTCATCATTTTGAAGCGCGAGAAAACGGCTTCTAGTTTCCGCGATCGCCTTCGGTTCCATTGGCTGGCGCGCGACGACGGGGCTCCCATTAACCGCTGCGCCATGGCCTCCGAGAACCCGAAGCGCGCGCGCGTTAGTACGCAGCAGACGACAAAGGGAGCGAACGAGCGGCTTGCATGCGTTTGCATTCACAGCTCATAAGAAATGCTTAGGTGGACCTCGAGCTTTTTTAGTGCCAGTCTTTAATTTGGCCCTATCCTGAAACGTAGTCATCTTGAAAGACAGTAATACGGTTAATGCCCATGACAATGACAATACAATGGTTAACTGCAGTCAAGCAAGAATTCCTTACTGCACTTTTTTTTTTTTCCATGACACGCTGGTTGATATTTGTGTTTTGGTAAATAAATAAATTACGACTCTTGAACGCCGTTTCACAGTTAGTGGGTGCAAGTTTTCGATTAACTTAAAGAAGACGTTATGACACAGTATGAAGTATTCTTATACCTCGTCTCAACTTTACATGAACTAATCGCAAAGGCCACGAGCGCGAACGAGTAGCTTTGACTCGTGTAGCCGCTGCACGAGCGCTCGTGTATTGTTAAGGGCCGGGGTACGGACAGGCTGGAGACTTGGTTTGGGCTATATGGTTCTAATGGGACATGATTTGGTGGTGGTGCTGGATGGTAAGTCCCATTCTGTCTCTGCCGCGCGTTCTTCAGGTCTCCCCCAATAGCCGCGGTGACGTGACGATATTGCGTCACCGGCGGATGCTGGATTGATTGGGGGTGCACTCGGCATCGATAACAAATTAACAATGAGGTCAACCCCCTGTCATTGTCCCGGAGGTTTATGGCTTCGCAGCAGCAGCTTATCTTGATGTTAAGAAAGAGGAAGACGAAGAAGACCAATTGAAGTTTGGTTACTTCGGGCAACGCCTCCTGTACTAAGGTCCTGTCATATGAGTGGCGCATCTCCTCCGTGCCCTCTCCTTTTTTTCCTCCTCCCCTTCACCGAAACGACCGCGAGGGGCGCTGCCAACTGACCCTATCGCTCGCGCCGCGAGAGCGCGGGAGATTTGACGTCTGCTATTGTGATACCAGTAGGGGTGTGCGAATAGTGCTTCAAAATTCAAATCGAATAGTGCAGTGCAGTGTCATCCCTAGCGTTAACAGCGCAAAAGAGTGCAAAGGCTATGAATGACGTGGTGCTGTACAGGCGGAACAGCGCACCCGTAAAACAGCTACTCAAGGTCCACGCATACAAAAGAAGACAAGCTTACGCAGCGCTGGCTCACTCTTTGGTATATTTACACTTTCATCTTCGGTCTTCTTTTGGTACTATGAACTAGGGCCATGGAGAATAATTGGGATTTTTTCTTCAATAGGATGCTAAGCCGTAAATCAAAAAACTGAAACTAAATATGTTTAAAATAAATACAATTAAGCACTCAGTTGCGAGCGGCCGGCCGCGCCAGTTGCGCCGAGACAGCCGAGATGGCCGAGCGCCCAGCGAGAGTTGATGATGATGAGGTAGTAGCTGTTCCCTTTGACTCGGGCGATACCGGTCCACGGAAGAATCAGTGCATCAACCTTGCCTCCTAAGCGGTCTCAGCCGAGCAGAAGCTACAGTTCTGCTTCGCCCGCACTGGAAGTGCGAAACCGGGAAAAGTATTAGTTAATCGATGGGGCAAACGGAAGTCGCCTCTATGTGACGCTTGCGAGGTCTCACGAAGACGCCGACCACTGCTCTGGGAATGCCCTAAATACAACGTTCTAAAGGCAGAGATTCTCCCAGCAGCTTCAGGACCTTCGTCCTCCACTGGAGGAAACTGATGACATTATTTTTCCACAGGGTTCTCGAGCCCGTCGTAGACATATGCAGGTCCTTTTTTTTTGCGTTTTTTAAAAGACTCTGGACTTTTAGCTCACTTTGAAAGCAGCCGATTCCTGAACAGCACGTTGTGTGTGTGTGTGTGGGTGTGTATGTGTAGCGACAAGTGACTATTAACATTGACTGCCGGCTTTCCCTCCTCTTTCCTTCTTTCCTCTGTCCCCATCTCCTGTTTCCTTTCTCTGCTCTTCTTACGTTTTCCTCTGTTTTTTCGGACGGGCCATCGTCGGCGTTTTTCTTTTTTCCCGCATGACAACCTCCGTCCTCTCTACTACTTTACGGAATTCCTCCTCCTCCTCCGAACCATGCTCGCGCCTAGCCAAAAAAAATGATGATGATGATGATGATGATTGATGATGATTTTGTGGCTGTTCCCTTTGAGGCGGCGGTTTGAATAGAAATCATACCTAGCCCGAATAAAAACGGAGAAAAACAAAATGCACTACTGTTGCATTCTTCGCCACCAGTCCTCCAGCCTCCTTTTAGTCCTCTCGACTGCGTTGCTGCACTTCCAGCTGGGCTGCAGTGCCACTGCAGCGCGATTTAAGTCCGCACTGGGCCAGCACACAGCATCCCTGCCTGTGTCCCCAACTCGGAAGCCGAGGGCTTCTGCCAGAAATTGTTCGTGTGAATGTGCCTCGTCTAGATGCAGCCCGTTGTCTGGCGCCTGGCCCCAATCCACCGGGTGTCTTGGTACGAGACTTGGGCAGGAGAGCACAATATGCTTGATAGTTTCCTCGGTTTCGCCACATGCCTGGCATGATGTTGATTGTACCTGTTGGTAAAACCGCTGCCTGTACACTAGCGTTCTTAGCCCTCCCGCACGTGCTTCAAAAAGCAGGCGGCTGCC
The DNA here is from genome assembly GCA_013358835.2 of Ixodes persulcatus. NCBI lineage: Eukaryota > Metazoa > Arthropoda > Arachnida > Ixodida > Ixodidae > Ixodes > Ixodes persulcatus. Next base: position 104,625 of record JABSTQ010001538.1, on the reverse strand, counting down.
CAGGCTATTATCATACAGGGTTGTCTCTGTCGATATTTCATTTTTCCAGCGGTTGTACACTTGCAGGGTTGACTTTGAGCGGGCCGCCTCCGACCACTGCACAGCCTCTTCCTCGCGCACTCTCTTCCGCACCTCCAGTTCCCACTTTTGCTCTGTAGTGGCAGCCACGGGCACAGTAAAGAAGCCATATTTCTTTTCCAGCTGGTTCAGTCGCTTTCTCCACTTTGTCTGTATCCCTGTCAGGTGTATGTGCACAAATAGTCGTTTGGCCCACCGTCCTCGGTCCATGAGTCGCAGACGCCCGTCGTAGCCGATCTTGCTAGCTGCTTCTCTGGCTTCAAACGATGACCATCCAAGATCTCCTTGGACAGCTTCGTTCGCCACCATGCCATGGCAGCCTAGGGCCTGCCTCCCAACTTCGCGCTGCCGGCGCTCCAGAATGTCCCTCACGTCTCCAGGAATGCACACAACAGCTGTTCCCTTTGACTCGGGCGATACCGAACCATGCTCGCGCCTAGCCAAAAAAAAAAAAAAAAAAATAGGGTCGGAGGCGAGCGCCACCTCGTGGCGTTTGGCAACAATACGATGGCAGACCGGCCGCAATGGGAGAGCGGGCCACCTGACAGGCATCTTAGTACAGGAGGCGTTGCTTCGGCAGATGTTTAAAAGCCTTGGTTCCGGGCGTTCGAGACGGTCTCTGTCCAGCGATGCAGAAGCCGAGACGCGACCAAACGCAAGGAGCCTTTGTGGTTAGTCAATGTTAAGGTGAGACGAGGTATAGCGCTCAACGACAGGTACTTTAAGTCCATGCCCTGCGCGCCATTTCAGAGGCGCTCAAATTCAAACAAACCGACATTCGTTGCATACTTGGGCCACCCCCAACATAAACCTTCATTGCCGAAGGCAAGACGCAGTGTAGTAGTTCGCTGCATGCTAAAGCCATCTCTACAGATTTTTTTTCTATGCTTGGGGTGGTTGTTAAATTGCCCCCCCCCCCCCTCCCCCTCAAAGCTTTGTGCTGGACGTTTAAACGCAAGCATTAACAAGACATCATAATAAGCCAACGAACAGGGATTTAGTTTTGGCTCGGGTTTTTAAATAAAATCTAAGTAGAAATTGCGACACATAATTCGTAATGCTGATTTTAAGGTGTACGCCTTCTTTAGAGTTCAAATATCGGTAACAGTTTGTGAGCTAGAACACTCCTTGCGATTGCTTCAGAACTCTTCTGGGAGTACGTCCTCAAAAATTATCAAAATAATCTATCGTGAATTTTCGTTTGCGTGATCCCGATTCGCACAATCGCTCTGATTAGCTGTCACGCACTCCCGGTGAGCCAGCACTGAAGACCCGCCCACCTGTCGAATTTAAAGATCGTTACGCAACAACCCATATAGCAACCATAGAAATATCTTTTGAAACGTCACGCTTTTTAGTCAAAGAAAGACTACATGATTGCTGAAACTAAAAAAAAAGTGTGTGCAGGCCAGCTGGTTTAATACTGACATAGCAATCCCATGGGCGGAGGAAAAACGGGGCGGACAAACACAAAGCATTGTTTTTGTCCGTCCCGTTTTTCTTCCGCTCCTGGGATTATCTCACGACATAATTGCACTGCCAGGACTAGACACTTTTTAGGGCTGTTCACAGTACAGAATGATTGAAGGAAAACATCACTGGAAAAAGTATACTTTATTGATATCAACACACTTCTTTTTATTTTTTTGTTTTCAAAACTGACTTCTTAGACTACAGCAGGAACAAAGGAGGAAACAAAACAAAACAACAGAAAATGATAAAGGCGTAAGGCACATTTTCACCATTGTCTGTGAAACCCTAGCAGCATCGTTTTGATTTCAATATTGTACACAACGCGAGATGCGTCCGGAGCATATCTTGCGTCAAGGAATCACAAAAACGAGAACACACATGCATATGCACACATACGCACACACACACACCATCACTCACTCTCTCAGACACACACAAAGATCTCTCACGTCGACAACAGGACACTTCCAAAATATATATATGTATATATAAAAAAAGAAAAAGCCCAGGAAAGACACCGAGAACAACGACTTTGTACACAGTGGTGGCACCCGAGTCCGAGTGCACGAGAAAGAGTGGCTATTTCGCACGCTTCGAGCAGTCAAACCGCAAGAGTTCATTGAGCTCAAACGTGGCCCGAACCGGGGCCGGTGTCCCACACGTCCTGAGGGGGTTGGGAAGAGCGAACGCGCGCTGCCGCCTTGCCGTGGTCCGACATGCAACTGTGGTCCGGGAGACGGCATCGCTCCCCCTCGCACAAAACACAACCTTGGCACCTCTCCTCGGGGGCGGCGGCGAGACGCTGCAAAGAGGAGAAGAGAGCGCACATGAGACCCCAACACACGCGTAAATAGCGCTGCCGTAAAACGCACACGTGACACACACACACACACACACACACACACACACACACACACACACACACACACACACGTTTGTACAAATAATTTGAAAAGGAGAGAAACAAGATCTGAGAAATGGCATCCTCATTCGTTAGATGTGAATATAAGGTTTGTCTTAGATCGGAGTGGAAGCGCCGGTTACTTAAAAAAAACAAAAAAGACAACCATTTCAAACATTTGAAAATATGCCGGTGCTTTGAGAATATTTTTCAGCCACGTTACTTCAGTTGTAGCCAATAGCGACATTAAAAATGGCACGTAAAGCAGAAGAACCTGTGCGTCAGAATAGGCGTTCGGTTTTCTATTCAATCGCGGCAACCGCCGCAACAAACAACACTGCCGCGTTACGCTTGGCTGCACGCCCACAAACTGTCGCGTTTATATGCTGTCCGCATGCATCAAGTGCAGAAGTGCAGACGCAAAAATGGGGGTGGTGTCATTAAGCACCTTTGGGTTGCGAAGACGTTGCAAGTCACGAGTGGCTGCATGCACGAGGCGGCACCAACAAGTGAAAATAAGCGAAATTAGTTCTTCGATAATCTAATTTTAACATTTGCCAGCAAAAAAAAAAAAAAAAAAAAAAAAAAAAAAAATACTCGGATCAGTGATAGCGATAAGCCGGGGTGACACTGCTTATACATTATACAAAAGGCCGTCTGCAAAAACGTCAGTTACTGCGATATCAAAGGTTCGAAAGCCGCGTGCATTCGAACCACGGAACTCGTTGCCATGCGGCATTTGAAGCACGGATCTCGTGGTGACGTGCGTTCGGATCTGTTGGCAGACTCTCTTTCGTATGATGAAGCAGTGGGACCCCGGCTTTACACAACAGCTGTCAGCCGCACAGAAATATTTAGCGAGTCATCCGCATTATACTGGGTACCTTGTATTACGTTTTTAAATCTGGACGTCTTTTTACCACGCCACCGATATGTGTATTACGTGATTTTAGTGGACACGTACGCGTAGAGGACATCACAAAGATGCGAAACAAAATCTTCCCGCTAGCTCTCGAGCAGCGCAATAATTTGTCGGTTCCATCACAGATGTAAGTCTCTGTTTATATTCGCGGGAAGAGAGATTGGGCGAGGGCTTGGTGAATTATAACCTCCTCGCTGTCAGATGGGCAAACTCCGAGAAAAATATCGACGCATTTTTTTAGAAAACGGGCAACACTCGTGAAATATCTTTACCAACATAGAAAAAAAAAGTACGAGAAAAAAGCAAGGAAGTTTTGTTAAACGCAAATTGTAGCAAATGCTTGCGCACTAATTCATTTCCTTTTTATCCTTTCGCTTCCCTAAAAGAACGGTTACGCTGTTTTGCGCTCCTTTATTTTTCGCCGTCGGCTATTATTTTCACTACAGGGTTATTCAAAATTCGCGAATTAGTCCAAAGAGCCTACCAGCCCATGAAGAATGAGCAAACAAAAAAAGTGACCCGCTGAAGCCTGAGAAAACGCGAGCGGCGGGTAGAAGGTAGAATAACGTGTCCAAAAAATAGAAAAAAAAAAGCGACGGCTCTACGGGACGAGAATTTCCAGATATTTTCACGGTGTAATGCAGTATGTCGAGCACCACCCGGGCTTGCGGCTTGGCTCGTAACGAGCAGGCTTCCCTCATGGAAAGACCGGTGCTACAGTGTGCGCGATAATTTCCCGCAACGATAATCCTATTATTTCTTTCGAGAGCGCGCTCAGCTCTCGTCCTCGGAGCAATAGCGCAAACGAAGCGAGGAGGCCAAGATAGAAAAGACGCCCGAAAATGTTCTCGCCGGGTTGAATGGAAAATATCGGCTCTGCCCTCCCGTTCCGTCAGGCCCGCAGCCTGACGCCGACAGGAGCGCGAGTGCCCGCTAAACAGAGAGAATACGCATTGATGAGACAGTGTCAGCATTCGTTATCCTCGCGAACTCCATCGGAGTGAACCTTCTTAAGGTACACGCTTTATTTTTTTTTTTCTAACGCACGCCAAGTGCGCTAACAAGATCGCTCTAATCAGTCGGCGATCAATGCGTCCCTCCTTATTCCAATCAGAATTCTTCGTTCAAACATCTCCAATGCCGGAGATGAGAGCGCGCGCACCTATATAGCTTCCGAGTGGACCGTTTCCGCCGTTTTGCCTTTGGCTTTCGACTCTGATTCCCCTCTTTCGGCACTGATGCCGCGTGCAATCGGAGGCGCCGTGAAACGAAACAGGACCCACACATTCCCCGGGCCAATATTGCGCCGGAAAAAAGAGCGCGTATAGATGCCCAATATTGTAAAAAAATTCAAGCTCGCGACAAATCGACGCTTGTCCGAAGAGTGTGCTCTGCGTGCTTGCTCTGGCTGATGGACGACTTTAGTAGTTGAACGTTTTCACGGCGTGTGCTGTATGTGGTTCCACCGAGATTCGAACCTTACACGTATATGCAAGTCACAACGAAGAAGCTAGGCTTAATACAACGATGTATAGATTCGATTGCATTCCTTGGCGTTTCCCTTCTCCATCGTACAGGGAGCGAGGAAATGAAACCCAATTTTTCGACTCGCATAAATAAGCTATGCGTTGAATACAAGCTGAAACTTTGCGTGGGAATTACTTAACGGCCGTGATAGAATGCAAAAGTTTGAGGCAATAACATTATCTGGATCGAAAGATAAAAAAAAAAATCAATTTCTGTGTGTTGACATACACCTATAGGCCTAATGTTCGTAACAGCAAGAAATGGCATTGTTGTCTCCTGAGTAATTTATTTAAGTGAAAACAACTTGTCATCAAAAAAACAAAAAAAAAATACCGTCTTGTTTTTTTTTGTCTTGCTGGCAAGTTGTTTTTGTGTTAAGAATATTGCAGCAATAGATGTATCAACCAAAGGCCCTGGACTCGCCACACGTAAGGTTGTGGCCGAACTATACGAAGAGCGCCGATCGGACTCTCGTGACGATGACACCGCGCATTTGTCAAGCATAGGACACACCACAGCTTACAATTACCGCAGCCTACGTGGCTTTTTAAGTGTGTGTAAAGTACGAAGTTTGTTTTGCGAATCTGTCCTCTGATCTGCGAGTCGATGCACGAGAAGCTAGCATCCGATGACGACAGACTGGCATGCAGCATGCCGGCCGAACCAAATTGAGACCTCCATCCGCGATCCGTACGCAGATATACAAAAATTGAAATGTAAAAGTTTTTGTTTATCTTATGTTGATAACCGTGCAGCCGAGGTGTTTGTGTTCTTGCGGCATAGTGAACTTCTTACCACAGCATCGTGATCTCTCCCGCGATGTGCGCACGTAATGAATGGCGGGAACAGGAGCCGATGATTGAAACGAACGCATTCGAAGGACGGGCACGTTCGGTGCACGCCTGAATGAGATCAAAGATGCGAGGGCGCAGCTATTCGAACATCGAGTTTTCAAAACAAAACAGAAAGGGGCACCGAAGAACACAGTTCGTTGCGGTTGCGCTACATGTGACCAGAATTTGCAGGGATGTTAGACCTAACCCAAGAAGTCTCGACTTTCGGAGTCCAGTTTTTATTTTTTTCTTTATTTTAAGGTTTTGGATTTATCACCAGTCGCCTTCGACAGTGCGTCCGAATTTTAGCTCTTACTCCCTGAACTGCACTCCACAGATTGCAATCTAGTTTGCCCTTTCGATCCGCCAAGAATGGAGACGGGGAGGAGTCCGGTATGCCGAAAAAGACACCAATCAGTTACGAATCCTCAGAGGAACCCGAACCAATCATATTTGACGCAGAGGCCACCCAAATTTAATTTTCGTGATTCTTTATATTGAAGTCCGCAGTCTGCATTAACAAACGTGAGCACTCTGCCTAAAAAGATAAAATAGTAATAACATGCACGCTTCCGAAGTTGCAACTGTTTCAAAGCTACCTATACTGGTGCCTCGGCGCACTACCCTCTGTTCTTAACCTTGTCGCCCAAAGCATCATGCCGCACAGTCTTCTTTAAGGGGGTCGTTGGGAGCCCCCAAACTACTACTACTACTACTACTACTACTACTACTACTACTGCTACTACTACTACTACTACTACTACTACTATTATTATATATTATTATTATTATTATTATTATTATTATTATTATTATTATTATTATTATTATTGTTATCATTATTGTTGTTGTTGTTGGCGCGGCCGCTGGCCGAACGCTGCGCAGGAACCCCAGCGCCCCTTCGCGGCTATCGAGGGCGAACCTGCAGCTCTTCAGGCTGACACCTCGGTGCTGCCGACATTCGGGCGAGTTTCGCGGAGGCAGAGATTAGAAAGTTTGCGGGCCGTAATCCGCGCCCCATTTTATCGAATCAGAGCAGAGGAAATCGCGCCGAGCGTTAGCCGAGCTTCGGTGAAGGGGAGAAAAGGGTGACGCCGAGAAAGAAACAACAGACGCCGCGCCTTGTACATTGCGCGTGTAATAACGAACGCGGCTGAATTGATCGCAGATGCTTCAACTCCAGGACAGCTGCCGTAATAACACGGCCGCAATGGTAACAGCTGCTGATAAGGCTAATGCAAGAAGTGTGCGCGCCGCCCGGCGGAAGGGGGAAAGAGGATATGGCTCCCCTTTAAAGGCCGGCTCGGCTTTCCCGGCGGATGAAACTCGCCGAGCGCACCGCCTGGCTCAGGCGCGGCGCTGTCTGCAACAGATGCTCGGTTTGGGCATTGTTTTAAGAGTCGGGAGGGAGATGGCGGGCCTGCTGGAGCGACACAACTGTTCTTCACGATCGGTTACAATGGCAAAAAGCGATCCAGGGCCAGACGCCCCGTGTAGGGAGGCAGGCATATTGGAATGCCCAACGACGATAACGAATTGAGCGGAGCCCGATCCAGGGTCTCATCCTTTTTTTGGCTAGGGTGGTTTCGACCCTCAGCAGCTAACTTGATAATATATATATATATATATATATTGATAATAACCCGTGCTGCAGAGTTGAAGCGGGCCATTTATGTTGGCGTTGATGGTGTACTCTACCTAAAACCGATTTCGGGAATGTGATAAAATCGTTCGAAATAGCATTTTGATTGCAAGTTCACGCTCCAGTATGGGACATTAGTCCCCGAGGCCGCAGTTAGTGCGGATAGAGGTACCGAACAGCGGACGAAACATCCGGACCAAGCTGTCGAATGCTCTACACGGACTTTTAGGTATCATCATTATATTGCACACGTCGATCGACCAGATCGCGTGCGTAACTCGAAACTTACATCTCAAAGCGGGGCAATGTTATTTGATCATCTCTGTTGGTAAACGTACAGCGAGACAAAAAGTCTACCATTCCTCTCTCCCAATGTTCGTCATCAGCTGCTTTGAGCGCCACCCTTTTTGCACGCTGTGGCGAGCATTCGCATCGGCAGTTCAGAAAGCAGCCGCAGCGTGCAACGAAAGACGCGCTACAATCAAGATTTGACTAACATTTGGGAGAGAATGTGGCTCAGCTACTGCAAACGAGCGTCTTCTGGAGCTTGCTGACTGACATTCTCCAGTATAGCATTGGAGCGGGGCAACGCCAGCGAAGCAGCTCGAATATGCAAGGGGCGGTGCGAGAGCTAGCGAGCTTTCACCGAGAGATGCATGACTACGACTGAAGAAGCCAAAGCGTTCGACGCAAGAAAACCTCAAATAGACAGAAAAAGCCAGCGAACGGGCAGCACGTCCTGCGGCGGCCTGGTTCGCGGTTTACCGATAACCCCCCCCCCCCCCCCTCCCCCCCGCTATAGTGCGCGATTTAGTTTGCATAACAGATTACGAGAGAGTCGTGCTGGCCTCGGTCGGATCAATAAACGGGGCACCACACGTTACCAACAACAAGAGAACAAAAAGGGAACCTGAACCAGAAAAGAATGAAGAAAGGAGGCAGCATTAAATGCGAGAGGAGTATACTGCCAGCCTGAAACAAAGCGCAAAAGCGAAAACCGCTACACAGGCATCAAAAGCCACCAGGACTTCGAAGGGACCGGGAAACGGGCTAAAGAGGGAGATGGTGTTCGAGAAAGCTGGGTCTGGGATGAACCGATACGCAATTCGCGAATCTATACTTCTGCTAAAAAAAAAAAGGCAAGAAAGGCGAGTGTTCGTGGTTCGTACGATCCAGTCGCTCCTTTATTGTCGGCTTTGCCGCGGAGCCTCAGAGAGATGCGGCTAATGCCCCTTCGAGGATCGCCGGCGTGTGTACATATCGACGTGGAAACAGCACGCGGCTCGTCGCCCATACGTGACGCGGCCCGCCCAGACGCCCTTTCGGCTGCGATCGCCTTGAGGCCCTGGACGGAGGCTTAGGAAGGCCGGCCGAACGCGGCCCTTTCCATCCTCCGACGAGTCGTGCACTGGCGCTGTCAAATCCTCTGCGCCCGACTGCGGGCGTCTCGAGAACCGAGCACCCTTATATTCAGGCGCCCGTAAAGGAGCCAGGGGAGGAACATGTGCGTGCGCGCGCATGCGAGGGAGGATCGCCATAATCTACCCCACCAAGATTTCCACGCCAAGTTGTGAGCACCGCACTGAGCGGGTGTGATGGCCGCTCAGCGTTACGAAACCGGACTGACCAATTGCACCCCGAAGCTCCTTCCTAGCCGCACATTGACCTTCTGCGCGCATGGGGGGCAACTTTAACGTATCGTAGACGTCGCGCTTTATTAATAATAATAACGATCAAGAATAATCTCGAACCCTCTAGCAGAACCCGGCAGAACCGCGTCGACCGTGTCCGTCGCACATTTGTTCCGTTTTAAACTTGGGAACCGTCGGAATAAATTAAATTACGCATACGGGCTCGCCGCGCCGAGTACAAACGAGATAAATAGGGCATAACTTGGCGCAACCAGGTCATTTATTACTCCGCATTACTGCATTGCAGTTGTTGAAAAAAACATTCCCTCGCATCGCGCTGTGTGTGTGGTCATTGGCTCGCGCAGGGCGCCTGATGCAGACGCGGCCGAGGCAGATGTAAGTTACGAATGGAAGGGTGTGGTTAAACTCGGCTCAAGACGTTTAGCTTCTGGTTTCAGTAGATTAATGCTCCCTAGTACGATTGGCTTCACCGTAATGGGAACACAGACAGGATTGTACACGCGTGGCTGCTGATAACTCTTTGTTACATGGAAACAGAAGTGAACTTTCAGTTTGCATTTCACGATGAATGGTATTTGTTGATGAAAGAGTCCCGGAGCTTTTGACATATATCTGTGTATCGAGGAGCCTCAGATGTGTCCGAATTCGGTACAAAATTGATCAAATCGGTTCAGTGCCCGTGGCAACGCGCTTTATCCATGCCCAATGAAAAAAAGATTCCCGGTGTCGAAAGTTCCTATGATAAGAGGGGCACTTTGTGGTTCGTACAAGTACCAAAATTCTTTGAAATGCCGACTGCGTGACGGCGTAGGTTTTAGGAAGCAAATGGTGGCGCGCGTCAGCAGAATGAGCCGAAAGACGCCATTTTGGCCCCATGAAATGTGCTTCGCTATGCGCGTTGGTTGCTGCTACTTGTAAAGGAAACCGTCGAGGGACTTTACCACGACCACACAGTCGAATGGACCGATGTGTATGAATAGATGGATGAATACGGATTAATTCTCCGAATCAGGCGGCGACATGCGCTACATAGCCAGTGTTCTTAGTTTCAAAAGCTAATATGTATCTATAAAATAAAAATCAGGTTAAGCCTTTATTCCTACTATCTACTTCTGCGTATAAAAATAACGTTAAGTCCTTAGTTTATCCTTTACAAAAATGCGCGCCATCTGGTGGCTGGTGCACCCATTATCCGCAGCCTCCATGTTTTGTGCATGTAATCAATTTTCTCCCAGTCAGTGCGTCGCCGGGCGTTCTGTTTTGGGTCCGGGTCCAGTCAGAATCGACACACGGAAAGGGACGGGCAAAATATGACAACCGCCATTTTCGCGTGATGCGGTTCTGAAAAGGCTCTCACGCGAAGACACTGCAAGCGATACTCCGACGAACGCACATATATGTCACGGGTACGTGCGCCTTCTCTTTGGGGAACGGAACGTTTTGAACACGGTCTCAAAATAGACTCCATTCAAGAAGCGGTGTGCTCTCTTGGCAAAGTCTTGGGCGCGGGAGCGTAGCCCTGCACAATATTCTTTTTTTTTTTTTTTTGCGCGAGCACTTACGCATAGGTGGAGGGCACTTTAGAAATCTCGCTCCTTGCCTTCGCCACTACTGCTCGTCAATTCCGAGACGAAGTATAAGTGTAGGAATTAAATATTTCGGAGCGTTTTTGAACGTGGAATAGGATTTTGGCCAGTGTAACTTTGTGAAAACGTAAGACTAAAAAAACTGAGACGCGAAAGCTAGACGCAAAAGTGAGACGCAAAAGCCTTACGACCGAAAGAACATAGTGTCACCGCTGCAGTACAGCTTCCTCGTGAGCGACACTTCACCACTATTGGCTGGCGTAAGCAATCATGTGACCATAGTGACAACCAATGTCGTTCCTGCTTGAACAGCATATTGCTCTAACGATGTCGGAAGCCGCAGTATAAGTTTCGGAACATAAACGATTTCACACATGGTCTTTTTTTTTTAATTTCGATTTTGGGATTGTGTTTAATTAACATTTAGAACTAAGCCATACATGTATGCGCTTTTTGCGATCCTCAAACGAGAACCTGCCACATGTGACAAAAAATCAAGATCTGGAAGTGATTTTAGGAAATTTGACTAAATTACATTTAAGGTACTCTTGCGTGTCGGGTAAATTTCTTTTCAACCCAATAATATGGTCACGGAACCTGACACGTATTTTGTACTTAGCCGAATATCTGAAGAAAAAAAAAATCCTCGAAACAATGAATTGGCAGATAAAAAAATAAAAAGAAAAAAAACAACAACAAGATTGTCACGGTTAAACGAACAGTGAATCGTAAAGACGATTTACCAGAGTGTGAGCTTTCTCAGCCGATATAAACGGCGCGAGAGAGGAGCAGTAGCGCTTAAATTAATGACGCACGCCCTAAATCATTTTACTACTGGCAGTATACTTTACTGACTCGACATAAAGCCCATGGCGCGGCGTAAAAGTCACGGATCGAGAATGCGTTCCTCTTGTTAGCCGAAATCGCCATGAAAACTTGCTCCACAAACTGACGGAAAGATTGTGATGGCACAATAGTTCAGGATATAAAAAAGAAACAGAAAAGAACCTTACAAATGGCCAAGTTGAGATAAAATTTTGGCAGTCAAAAACGAGAGAGAAAACGAAAAGGCTCACAGCTACGTTGGGAGACAAAAAGAATTGAGTATATATGCTTCTAATGTAACACGAGTTTGGCTTAGAGTTAAAGCCCCACGAGCTTCAAAGTGCAATAAATACTGTTTTATCTTCTTTACTTCTTGCATATTTCATGGGGATATGAAGAATGTTCACAATCGCACAGCTTATTTAAGTTTCAGGGCGAAATATGTTTTCCCTACTTGAATTCACGTAGTCCCTCCATTACGGGAAATCCAGAGATCGGTGCGTATTTGCCCAAGTTTAAGATGAAACCAAACTTTACAGAAAAACTTGGAGGGTGGCTTAAGCTTCGCCTGTAAGAGTGGAACACGATCTCGTTATCGGGCCCTGTTCGCATCGCCTTCTCATTCGCCGTGTAAGCGTGCCGTGCGTGGCCTAGTCAGTAGCGTGTCTGGCTCACGACCGAAGGGTCGCGGGGTCGGATCCCGCCTACAATTTTCAAATTTTCCTTTAAGGCAAATGAATTACCCTATAAAGTGAAATCATTTGGAACCTGCCACGACCTTTAATTCGCGTTACATGTCATGTTTTAATCACTTTCATTCCACGCGTGACGTTTGACGTGAGCGTTGTGGGTTGTTTGAAATTCCCGCGCGAGTTCATGTGGCTGTGACGTCATGACCATATCGACCAATAAGAATTTTCGCGTCACTCAACCGACGCCAGCTTTTCTACGACACGAGCTCCTTAACGCTACGGTGTTTAAAAAAACAAAAACACTTGCTAGTAGTTAGTTAAAAACGGGTAGTACGTTCAAACACATTAATTATAATGGTTCACCTATCGCAACGGGGTAGTTCAACTTTCCATAAGAGTGTGAATCGCGCAACATGCACATAACATAGCTTTAACATTTTTAAAGGAGAAATTGTGAACGTATAAGTTATACATTTTTTTTTCGGTTCAAGTGGCAATGAATTGCTCAACGTGCTGCGTTTTTTTTCTTTCGTGCATCTGGATATGTTGTAAATCACGATGACAAAACTCATCGGTTTAGAAACCCTTTGAGCTGTATTAGAACTAAAGCTTTGAGGAATTCACCATAGTATAAGCTTTGAAAACTTCTAACGACCAAAGCAATGTTTTCTTTTTTTAAATACAATTTCGTGTCGCATTTAGTTTGGAGTGAATGGACAAAGTTTATTTTCAAATAAAAAAAAAAAAAAAAAAAAAAAAAAACGTAGCCGACAGCGCGAAACGGCAGCCAGTGTCATTTTTTCTTCTTAGTTAATAAAGAACGTATTCCAAATACTTTTAATAATGTGAGCAATGAGTGTTAATCATAAATTGACAACCAATATAAAAAAGTACCACATAAAAAAAAAAAACAGAATACAGAAGCAACGTATATATGCATATAGTTCACAATGCACACAAAACTATATTTTGATACAAGAGCATATATATCTTGATATCTTGGAACAAGCGTAAGATATAAAAGTATTATTCATTTCGCATGAATCATGTTACTGCAAAATTTCTACAGAGTGCCCCTACTAAATCGCTCGAAGTTGTAACGTAGATTAAGCCATAAATGCAGTTTATTGGCAAAACGTGGCGCAGTTCAATAAAATTGGATGTCCAACAAACAAACGTACGATCAACCACACTAAAAAAAAAAAAAAGCTTTCATCAGAAAGATAGCTACTTGAGACGAAAAAAAAAAAGAAAAAAAAAAGAAACATGTCTGGCCTAGTATCCAAATGAAGATTGACCACGAGTAAGCCTCGCCGAAACGACCAGGATAACCGCCGTCGAAGAGCTTTGTTGAACTTCCATTATGAACGTGTGTGTGTCTGTGCCTTTTTGTACTTTCGCGGTTTTTATTTATTTCACATTCGTACGGGAGAGCGTGATCGCAGTTGTATGAGCCGCAAACAGTCATCCTATACACAGGCAGGAAGTGCTCGGTTTGTTATCTTACGAAAACCCATAAATTGTGGACACCGGTAATCGGTGCCAAACAGTTCCACGGGCAAAAGGGTAGAATCGGAACTGCGGCTCTTTAAGCGTGCTGTCGCCCCTGTGACAAGTTAGGACGACACAATACCCAACTTCCTTAGGTACAACAAAAGAACTACCGACACTGAGCAAACCCGAGATCGGAAACAAGGAAACCAAACAAACACCGTTGTGTGTTACTCTCCATATAGTTTCTTTTCCCTCTCCCGGGTTTTGAAAACGTGAAAAGTTCACCAGTTTGCCAGCATCTTGACTATTTACTCGATAAAAAAAAGAAAAAAAAGAAAAAAAACGTTGTTTGCGATTGAAAGCATCGACACTGCCACTTGAACGAAGCAGCCCATTTTCCACGAGACCCGACACCCTCATAGGAAACTTTATCGTCCCTCATACACATTTGCTTTGTTGACATTCGATAAGTTGTCTAGAGATATGTCGGCTGTAATTCAAAGGAGCAAACCAAATGTCCGCCTATCGTATTTTATGGCATTTCGTTTTGTTTCGTGACTTTGGCAGAAAAGAGGTCAGGGGAAACTCGGACGCCTCGTCGCCTGTGCGGCGATTAGCGAGAGAGGCCCTCCACTGGACGTCTTCCATTTCTAGCCAACCATGTACGTCTGGCGCTATCTGCTGCGTTCGTATCGTAACACATATCTATCCGTATCGACACGGGAGAGTTTCAGCAGAATGTTTTCTGGGGCCACCCATTTTCACTCCGGGCGAGTGACTCAAGGCATATGCTTCACCAAGGCAGTACGAGCTGCCCTATGCAAATATCGTGGCCGCAAAAAAAAAAAAAAAAGAAAAAAGAAGCCCGGGTTTTTTAGACTTTTAATTTACTGATTTAACATCAGCGAATTAAATTTTACAGCATTTTTTTTGGAATACCTTCGAGACGAAACCGCTACTTTCAATGAAACATGAAACATTAAGCTCTTTAAAAGGGAAGAGGACGGGAGTGCTACGGAGGAAGCATATGTCATTCGCATCTGACATTTGGATATATGTGGCGGGAGTCACGCGGCCGCCAAAGGCTTGCTGAAATTTCGTGATCAGACAGTGCCCCTTCGACTAAGCAGAGTTCCCCATGATCGATCAACCAGTGAGTCTAAGATAATTTTCGATTAAAATAAATAAAACGAAAACAGTCATAGCAAACAAAAACAGTCGTAAGCAGCAAAGAAAACCAAAAAGAAGCTACGGATGTTACTTCTTTTTAATTTGAGAAAAAAAACAAAACAATCTCCTCATACTTTGCCACAGTCGCGTTTTGCAGCCAGTTCGATCCCTACTTGTTCATTATAAGGCGCTAGAGGTCAGAGTTCGGCTGAATAATAGATTGTCTCGATCGAGCTTGATCTCGTGATTGATTATGGTATATATTTCCGAGCGGAGCTCGGTATGGGGAGCCATCCGGACACACGTAGCCGCACGAACCGAGAAAATGTCTCCGGCCACTTCCCTGGCGCCGCGGTCGCGAGAGCCGAGCAGTTCGGTCGCGTAGGGATGGGGGCAGGCACTCCCAAGCGAGAACAGCGCCACAGCTACAGTCTAGCTTCTGTAAAGCGACACGCTGGGGGTATTAAAAGCAAAAGAAGGACCTAATTTAACTTTCTGGCTTGACTCCTTAGCGCGTCTTATGGACGACACCTGCATTTTGAATGAAGATTACGGCCGTCAAAATATACATTCCCCGGCTGCACTCGCAAAATAAAAAAAAAAAAAAAAATAAATAAAAAATAATAAAAAAGCGGGTGCCAGGATGACACGCTGTCCCGGCGCTTCTTTGGGCCTCACAAGTTATTATAGTGAGTGACAGGCGAAGAGGAAAGTAGAGTGAACGCTGGAGAGGAGGTCGCCTTCTTTCCAGCGTTCGCTCTGATGAGGTAGGAAGAGGGGGGAGGAGCTTCCACTTTACTTTTCACCTGTCATCGACTGTAGCTAGTCTGCGTCGAACGCTGCCAGCTTCACCCGGGGACTGGGCATCGGCGACGGGAAGTGGTTGTGCAGCGTTGCTCGGCCTTGTCGTCAGATTTCCCCCGTGTCTCTCGCGCGAGCCCGCGCCTCTCAGGTAAATTATTAACGCGAGCAGGACACGCACCGGGCCCTAACGGCCCTCACTTTGATATCGTTCGCACTTGGGGCAGACAGGCCTGGGCGCACGCACCAACTTTTCTCCGTTTAATATTCCATTTTCCAGCGGGGGCTCTTGGGGGGAGGAAGCTCGTCTGCCAGAGCTGGCCAATCTTAAAGGCTTTTCTTCCGACATGCAAATGAGATGCTCAAAATGATCCGAAGGGGGGGGGGGTGGGGGGGGGGTCGAGTGTGCGGGCAAAAAGGGACTGCCGCCGGGGAGGGAGAAATTAACTCGGCCCCTCGTTAACCCCGCGCACAATCGGGTACTCGTGCAAATGGATATATTTGTCGGGTCGAGCAAACTAACATACAAACGGCGGGGATAAAACAAAATACAATGCTCGCGCGTCTACATTCCCCGCTAAACACTCGGCGAGCCAATCACGTACGATATATGGAGGAAGCTCCCCGGCGAATAACAAAGACAAAAAGAATTTTGGCAAAAAAAAAAACGAACTTTGCAATACGACATTCGGCGTAATGGCATGAGCAATTGCGGCGCTTCAAACGCCTGCCACTAAAAACAAACAAACAAAAAAAACACATTTTTTTTACATAAATTTGTAAAAGCTGAATTTTAAATCCAATGCGCCCGGTCCCGCAGCCGAGCTGCATCTGCGAGGCATCCCTGTTACCGGTATCACTGAAATGCATGAAATGCATTGAAAACAAGTCAGACCTTCACATCGTTGAAAGCGCAGTTCGGTACAGGCAACATGGCGCCTAGGTGACCTCATACCGACGCGAAGGAAAACAAGGAAAGCCATCTGTGCGTGGTCACTATTATTTTTTTATTAACCCGAGGAATGTCTGAGGCCATGTACAAGTGGATCGTTGAAATTGTTCTAATATGACGAAGCTCTCTCGAGGCTGTAAGAAAAAAGCCGCAGAAGCTTATGAAGGGATTTATATTTGTGTGAGAATTACGCGACTGAATAATATTGACTGATATAGTCTGATACAACTTAAGAAAGACAGCGGAAAGTGCCGCTCAAAGGAAGTAGTATCACCACGTGAGCCACTGCGAGAGCGCCTTTTTCGTGACGTCATAACGAACTTTTTTCAAGATGGCAGCGCCCACGTAAGGTGCTCTACCGCGATCGCCGAGCGTGCAGGCATAACCGCCCCTCCTTTCCAACGTTTCGTCTTCTAAATGCAAGACAACGCTTTTACTGGAGCATTTACTGCGAGAGTTGTAACAGAGGGACTGCGGGTGTCAGTGGACAGGGCGGTAGCGCCGCACGTGAACGGCGCTAGGTGGCGGAGTGTTACAAGAGGAGAACGACGACGAGACTACGACGGGACACTCGGAGCTTGGGCTTGGGCAAGTCCTGATGTTTGAATTTATTATTGCGTATATTTTAAATCGGGAACATTATGACGCGAGGAAAGAACAGTAAGCGTGCTCATAAAATGTCGCTCGAACAAGTTTGTTGTGCGGAGGTATAGTCTTGGAAGTGGTGATAAGGTTTTGTGGGAGGAGCTACGTCCTGTCGCTCTTAACTTGTATCAAACTATAGGAGGTATTCACTGGCCGCCATATTTGAGGTCACTGTTTAGAGCGCATGCTCAGAACGAGCTCGCATTAATAGGCTGCCAAGACCGGCAATCTTGGTGGTGCGGAATGCACGTGGCGAAAGAACTGTGGAAGCTCGCGTTCAGCACGCGCTCCGCAGCCGAGCACACGGCTATGGCCGCCAGTGAATACTCCCTATAGATAGATTGACTCTTGAGAACATTCAACTGAGAGCGGTGGCGTGCACGCGCGCACGTGCCATTGAGTTCGTTACGCTCACACTCCACGCGCTACGATGCTTGCGAAGCCCATAGACAGCTCCAAATCAGGAAGCCCCCCGGGGAGCGTGGCCCAAATGTGTCGCGACAGTCGAGGACGAGAAAGGCGTAAAAAGCCGAGCCGAGTCCAGAGCCCGGTTTACGGTGCCGTCAACGACGTTTCGCAAGGGGTGCCTTTTCTCTCGCTGGCTACAGTTGCAATGCTTCGATTATTAACGCAGACAGCCACTAAAATTAGCGTGAAGAATTTCGGCGACTATCCTTCATTAAAGAAAGTAAGGTCGCGACCTCCGTTCCCCCTGAGTGTAAACGACAAAATAAAAAAAAGTATCGTTCCCCCGTTAAAAAAAAAAAAAGAAAAACGTTGGTAGCGGTGAGGGGTAAGCTAACAAACGTCCACTGACACTGGCGCAGGTGAATGATTAACGAGGTCTCGAGAATCCGTATCTTATTAAGTGGCTCCTCGAAGCTTCCAACACAAACTACCGAACAGAGGAAAACTTTTCAATTCGAAGCGGAGTAAGGTTCTCCAGCGAGAGAAAAACGGCGCAAAGAGATAATAAAAAGCAAGGAAAGTTGATGCGTCCCCCACCAATAAAAACAAGATAACTTAAAAAAAAAAGAAAAAAAAAAAATAACGCGAAGGCGCTCAGAGGAGGCCAATCTCGAAGGAGGCCGCCGCGCCGTGGGCCGGGAGGTCTAGGGGAGGGAGGTTACCGGGGTCAAAAGATTTCTTCAATGCGAACGAGGCGGTTCGCCAAAACATCGAAACACCGACCCTCAGGGACCCTGCCGAGCGGTTTTTATTCAAGTCCGAGTAAACAGAAAATGAACTAATTTATGGCTCTCCTTACTGTGATGGTACCCTCCTCCCCTGTGCATGAAAGGGAAATGAAGAATAATGTTACGCTCGAAAGCCAGCCGATTTTGATTTTAATCCAGAAAGTGGGCACACACACACATACAAAAGAAGAAAGTTGGGGCTAACGTTTTTGTTTGCGCGTGCTCGCGTGAAAACGCAAAGTTAATATTTGTGGCGAGATCTACCAACTCTCTAGAACAGGGGTCTCCAAACCCCGGCCTTCCGGCCGGCTCGTGGCTGGCCGCGGCCCTTCCAATGAAGCCCGGCCCGCTTCCAGCAGGGCCCCTGCTACCGGCGCAACAATAAGTGGGCCTAGAGAAACGTAGAGCGTGCACCCTCTCATCATTATTCGTTAAACATTGGCATCACCAGCATCACCATTCTCAGTCGCTTCCTTGATATCTGTGTAACTCTATACGTACGTTAGGATTTCTTTGCGTTCGCACGTATGTTGTGTGACTTATGTGTCGTATCTAATGAATATTGTCAGGGTCACTTCTATCATTCTCATCAGTCTTCGTCTGCCCTACGTGAGCATGGCAAAGTTCCCACGCGCTTTGATTCCATGCCTCGTGATTTTTCTGAGTTTCAATTATTGTGCAATGTCATAATGAGCTAAATGTTGAATTTCAAAATGAATGACACGCATTCAAGCACCTCAAAGCTTACTCAAACTTTCAAGGTTGGATATAAACGTTTTGCCCAAGATTATTTATTTGCTTTTTTTTCCTCATTTATATTTACTTAATTAATTTCCGGCTCTCGATACATCGATAGGTCCCCGATCCGGCCCCTTAGCCAAAAAAAAAAAAAGAAGTCTATTCCCGTTTTCACCTCAAGGAAAAAGCAAGTTTTGCACATTGTTCATACGCAGCGCGAAGTAGTTCTTACGAGATTTGGTTGTCGGAGGAAAAAGCGATGCTTTTGGCGTTTGGAACGTGTACGTCTTGATAAGATAACATAGATCTAATCTAAAATTTCCCTGCATATATCTTAATTATCCACATAAAGGGAGAAATTAGCAATGCTCCGCGAGGCGCCGGACATTTTTTACTACGGTTCATGTGGTTAAAACAAGTTTAGATACCTCTACTTATAGATTGCAGCTATGTTTTTTTCGGGTGGAGGTCTCTCTTTGAATATTGTTATGGCGAGGGAATACGGGACTCGCCACGCAGAAAGCGGGGCGAGTTTCAAGCATTTCATTAAGGCTCCTCAGCCAATCAGATTGCGACATTAGCCGCTACGAACGCCGCAGAGCCAATCACGAAGCAAGAGACGCGAATTAACATTATAAGCCACGCCCTGCGTTCCTTCAGCTGTCGGTGACCATAGTAAACATAATCAAGAGGCCAAGAACCTTTTCTCTCTATTTTTTTTTCTTGCTAAAATTTTCAGTTCTCCTCACGAGCCTCGCACAACACTGCAACCAAAAGGTCGTCTCTCCGAGTAAATCCGCCAGCCACACTGGAATGCAACGAGACCGAGTGCCGTTTCACTTAAAATCACGCCAGAGGGACATGGCGGGCCCATTTTTCTCTTGTCGAGGTTCCATCTTTGGGCTTCGGTACCTGAGTGAATCTGTTATCAGCGTAATTAAAGAAGGATTAAGAATTGCGCTGTCCCTAATTTATGCCCCTAATTACGGATTGCGCTTTTTTTTCTTTTCTTAAAAAAAAAAAAAATGAAGACAATCGCGGACAGCAAGCACGTGGGCGGTTATAAATTAAATTAAGAGGACGCGCAGATCGGGGCGATGTTTCCAAATGTATAATTACCCTCTTTTGAACTTCTGAGCAGGTGAAAATACGAGCAGCTACCCAATTCCCCCCCCAAAAAAAAAGCGCCACAATTATATTTGACACGTATACACGTAGAGCAGACGGTGGCTTCGTAGAACCGGCCTTACATAAGTCATCGAAGGTGACTGTTTCTTTCGAAATACATAAGTAGAATCTGGCTTAGAGCTAGAAATAGATCGAATCAATGAGACCGTAGTGCGGGGATAATAATTTTTGTTTTCACCTCGGGAAGGCTAATATAAAAATCCAAATTCAAGTCAGTCCAGTGCAATTGATGCTCCCGTAAAGCAGTCAGGCACGAACCACAAACGTCGAGCGTTATTACTGCCAACTAAGCGACGACTTCGTCGACCAATTAAACGTGCATTCTAAGAAACGAAAAAAAAAAGACAAAGAAAAAGCTCGGGAGGTCATTTTCTTACAGAACGCGGAGACAGCCAAACCAAAAGCGAGCAATAGGAGGATCCCATCGCACGACGGGGCTCAGAATACGACTAGATTTGTAAAAGGCGATGTGCGCAGGAACATTTGAACGAGTGAAACTTCATGCACAGTGTACCTGCGATCACCGAGTTTTTTTTCTTCTTTTTTTTTTTTTGCCTAATTGCATTTAGAGCTTTGCCTTTCGCTAGAAGCCTTCTAGTGTTCACTGTGATTGACTGCCTACGCGTTTTTCAGAAAATTGAGCGTACATACTTTTTGATTTTGAGTCTGGTTTTTCTTTTTGGCTGTTTTCCTATGCAGGCTCAATGCGCAGGGAGCAAATGAGACGTCACGATCATAACCCTGCAGTCTTTTTCGCCCCCGTCATTGACAGGAGGTCGCAGTGATAGGCCCTCCACGTGCTTTCCGGGAAAGTACACGCGCAAAAAAGGGTTTGATTTCGAAGTGTGGCCCACACCGTCTCATCAAGGCCCGCGAACATCCTCGTCTTCCATGCATGGAACGTCATCACCATCTTTTGGCGCCAACTCAGCAATTGAACCCGAGTCCGATGTCGAACGTCCATCGACACGTTTATTTGGACACGTGGCCCAGCCGAACTCTGACGTAGCACTCGCGTCTGCTTGGTGTCCTCACTCCATCTCACTGGGATGACGTCAAAAGTATAGTGCACAGGTGTTGACTATTCTAGGTGGTGTCGGTGTAGCTCGGCTCTAGAAGATATAACTATACGGTATACTGCACGACTCTCTAATTATTTGCGGGACATCGGAAGTTTCAGAGGGGTGTAACTGCTGTGCCATGCACTCGGAACACAAACCACAGATTTTCAGTCAAGCAATCAATCGAATCGGGGAACGAAAAGGGCATGCTCCAATAGCATCGCAAGTTCAAGGGCAAAAGGGGGGTTGGTGCCTTTTTACGGCTGAGATTGCGCGACCGGACCGCGAAACCGTTCGTCAATTTCATTGGCCAAGATGATATTAAAGGCCAATAATTGGTGCTTATATATCCGTCGCGATGCATTATGCACGCTCAAAAAAAGAAAAAAAAAAAAATCTGGTGCGTTTACATTTCTTCTCGGCACTTGTGATAGCTACGTAATCGCTGAATTCTACGGAGGAAGTTCAGCAAATGGCGAGACTGAAATAATGTAAAAAAAAAAAAAAATGCCTGTGCTGTGGGACTGAACATGACGTACACTCTAAAAAAGTTTGTGCGTCTACTTTCACGCACAACACTTGGAGAGCCAATCACCGCAACTTACGGAGGCAGCTCAGCGAATGACGATGCTGAAACATATAGTATGTTTAGACCAAAAAATGCAGTCTGAGTTGTGACATTAAGCAATGCAAAACGTCACGCTTGCATTGCTTAATGTCACAACTCAGACTGCATTTTTTCGTCTAAACATATGTTTCGGCATTATCATTCACTGAGCTGCCTCCGTAAGTTGCGGTGATTGGCTCTCCGAGTGTTGTGCGAGAAAGCAGACGTTCGGTCTTTTTTTTAAGAGTGTAAGCACGCGAAACTCACTCTCATGAATCACAGCGCAGCCTGCTTTGTTTTTGTGTGCCTAAAACTATTTTCATTCGCGTCATACACCCGGTATATTTCGGCGACTGGCTCTCGCAATTGCTTTGCGGAAACGTAGTCGCGCTGGATTTTCATACACGCAGAAACTTCCGAGAGTGTATCGTGGTCACCGAACGCTGAGGGCACCAGAGGGGAGGAGCCCAGCGGCTTCCAAGAATCTCGTGCGGTTCGCGAGGCGGACACTCGGCCTGCGCTTCGTTTCACCATTAAGTCAAAGCGCTGTCGATACTACGAATCAAGCAGCGGCCAAAAACTCAATGTCACGGCGTTCGTCGTGTGTCTGGGTGTGTGAATCACGGACACTGCATGCGTCCGCGCGCGTCTGGGTTCGTACGCATTTGGTTGCGCTTTGGCTTCATGGAAGGACAAAGTACAGAGATCCCCGTGGGCTCGGGCAGGCCCAAAATGCCGAGTTTGACCGGACCGACTGCCGAGGCGGTCGGTCCGGTCAAAATCCGTCTCGTCTCGTCATAATCAACGATATTGAAAAACAAAATTCCTGTATAGTCCGCACGCGTAGATAGTCCGCACAGCCTGAATTTTCAACTTTTAAACATGTATAGTCCGCGGACTATAGTCCGGAAAATACGGTATATTCTTTTCAATGCATCGGTGAAATTGTTGGTCACTGAACCAGCCTTCCGTTACCCACAGACCATTCTAGACACTGTTCTTGAAAAAATACAAGATATGGCTGGGTTAAAAATTTTACAGAAACGAACCCACAATGCCAAAGCAAGCAAATTCTCGCTTGCGCTATATTGTGTTACGTAAAAATAAGTTCAATCATGAAGGAAATAGGTCAGGTTCGGGCTGGGTTGGAATCAATACTTTGTCGGGCCGGATGGGGTCACCTCTCAAAATTGCGGCCAGATGATCGGTTCTCCAACTCCACTTTTTGCAGTCAGAGAACTCGGTGCACGAGTGTTCGGAAAAGCATCAGCCCAACGACCAGATGTCGAGTCGTCAAAACTAGAAATTAAAACCCCACACAAATCACTGCTGCACGCCCGTTAAATATGCAGTCGTAACTGCCACTGTTAAAAATTTCTCTGTGCTGCGTCAACGTGCAAAATATATTTATTTGAAGAAAGACTAATTCGTTGCCAAAGAATCACTGGCACAACAGATAGGAGCTTTTAAATAAAGTGTAGCTACTAGAAAAAAACAAAAAACGCAATCGAGAGCTTCGAAGTGCGACACTATTACACCGCCTACCATAAGCAAAAAATCGTAATCTGGTCCCCTCTTGACCTCACTGACGTCTTCCGATTCACCAAATACTACGCAGTAATGCATATTATTGTAATTTCAAACAAAGGTGGAATCTGTGCACAGATGGCGATCTTCGACAACGGTTTCAAGAGCGCATGATGTTTGGTGGTTTGGGACATCGGGGATTGAGGATCTGGAACTCCGGAACGGAAACTCGGAATCTTGGGGGTATTGGCAGACCGTATTTTCGTAGAAACGTTATTGATGACGGGAGCTCGCCATGACACTTTGAAGCATGCGTTCGAGCGCGTACCTGGAGAGGTATAGGGTTTTCGACAACCATTTGATTGAACTCCATTACGGGAAATTTTAAACGAACCGTTTTTGTGGGCCCTATACTGCTCCAAAGTGCGCGCTTGAATCAGGCTTTGAAGTTGCAGCGCGATCCCCCAGTCCCACTATCGTTCTACGGAAACGTGGTCTGCCGAAACTCTCTAGCGTCGCTGGTCAGCCAGCTTCCTGCGCGCGCGGCGGGTTGTATCCGTCTGGGCACAAATAACCGAGGTTTAAAAGCGACCGGTAGCGACGAAGGCTGTTCGACGGGGTCGCGCTCCCTCGCGGAATGAGAGCGAGAGTTCGGGAGCGAGCTCTTTATCGCCGACGCGCACGGAGCGGGCCGACGTATTATTAAAGGTAATCCTGAAGGACTGGCGCGCCGAAAAACGAGATGACAGGGCACTAATAGGTGCCACAGCGATTAAGTTTAATTACCGGCTACGAACAAGGGCGGGATCAAAATAACAATCTCACTCCCTTGGGAGTAATTGCTGCTGTGCAGGGGATACGTGCGGAAGCCATCTACAGAACGAGTCCCCACCGAACAAAAAAAGGACATATTTACCGTAAAATTACGAGTCCAAAGAAGAAGACGAAACAAAAAACAGCAGCTCCACTCAAGCGCATACACGCTCACACCCCGGCTCGCGCGAGCCTAGGAATATGTCCAACAGCTAACAAGCTCGTGTGCATTATCTAGACGAGAGAGCCAGACGAGACGCACTTAATTAAAATTTACAGCCTACAATTCTTGTTCAGCGCTTTGAAAAGGAAGAATAAAAAAAAAAGGGGGGGGGGGGGGGCAACTCGTGTTTCTCGTGGGCGATGATTGCACTGGGGCTGGGAGATGCGTTCGTCTCTAAAGTTAATTAGAACAAAGAACAGATCTTCTGACGTCGTGGCGTGCTGTGTGGTGCAATCCGAGTTTCCCCACCACCATTGCTACACTAAGCAGCATGTAAACTAATGGTTTTAAGGCATTTTGGATGACCCGCAAAAATCAGACTCTCATGGTATCGCGCTGCAGTTTACTACAGAGGTTCGAGAAGGTGGTGAAACTTTACAGTGAAAAAAAAAAAAAAATAAAGAAACGACCTTAGCCCCACACAAAAAAACAAAAACAAAATATAAACCCGGTCTAGCAATATACGCCGCCAGTTCGCAGACGATGCATGCGTAGTGAAAATTTCTGCCGACAGATGGTGTGCGCCGGGTCGAGGGAGCGCCGGCCGATTCAGGGTTATCATGGAAGACGATCCCGCAGAATAACCCGAATCGGCCGACGCTCCTTTTCATAACATTTAATAATAATCACTCACGAAAGCAAACGGTTAAAAAATTGAAACATGAAAACGACCGCTCTGATGATGAGTTTTGATGCTTGTAACTTAAAAAAAGCCGCTGCCTGACACCTGAATTGTTTAAAAAATCCCCAGGACGTTTTGGGGAATGAAGCGATCACATAGCAGGCAGTAAAGGAAAATAGGCAGCGTCGAAAAATATTTATCACACCGATCGTTATAAAGGCCGATCGTGTCGGTGTTGCAGTTTTTAAGCACTCTCAGTTCAGCTCAACACCACTCTACAAAAAAACACTTTGGGGTACTGTAGGTGCTAACTCAATTTTGCACTGGAAATAGGATTTGCATGAAAAACCGAACCGCACAAAAACACTTCATACGGGTGGCGTAAATGACGAACATAGCAGCGATCTCATCTTCCTCGGTTAAGGCTAGGTGCTTCGTCAGCGAAAGAAGAACATTTGAATAATATTAAGAGTGGAAAATACTCCCCCTGTCAAGGTTTATAATCACAGTCACTGGTCGATGTAGTTCCGTGGTAATTTCCGGCCCTTCGAAAGCACTAGCACTTTGTAGAGTCACAGTTCCAGCGCCACCGCGCCGCACACGAACGAAGGTAAACAGTCAAGATGGCGGAGTGTTCCCCGTGTTGGCTGCGCCGTCAGCGTGGTGCCATAGGGTGTTCTCCGATTGTCCGACAACAAATCGGCGAACACGGTTACCGGGCGACAAAAACATGTTTCCCGACAGTTGCTGTGTCCTTAATGTGACAGGGTCACCGAAAACACGTTTCCCACGTGTTGATGGACAGAGTTGTTCAACTGTTTCCTCAATGTAACAGCGCCTTTAAATAAATGCTGTAGTGTGAACAGAATGTTGCAGTGCAACTATCTCATTGCTGCCCTCGAAACTTGGTGACACCTGACTGTCCTGGTCCATATTATGGCCGCTTATATAAGATCTTTGAAGCTAAACTATAAGCAGCAATGTGGAAACTGCAGCTTGGGAGAGTTGGTTGAACATATTACTGACTTCACAGCGCACACATATCACACACATACTAGTATTTAGGGAAACACACAACATGCACACCGCGATGAATTCACAACTCTATTTTGTATTTCATCTTTGCTTTCTTCTTCGTCCGTTAAAACGAATACACATCATTGTCCGTAATTATCTTTTTGTGGCCAATAAAAAAAAAAAAACATTATACAAAAATTATTAACACTCCGTGAACACAACAACAACATTGCTAACGCAAACTCGGGACATCTAGGTCTACACTTCCGGAATTGCGTGTGTGCGACACGTCTACAAAGTTGCACCGTCCTAAAGGTGTATCCACACGACGGACCAAATTGCTGTTTTGGTCCGCGGGCCGCGCATCACGTGATCTTACGTCACCGGTCTTCGAGGTCCGCCGGCGGCCCGCGGCCCGCGCTTCTGAGAAATGCCAGGCGACTTTTCTCGCCGGACCTTGGCGGCGGACCGCGGCGTTTTTAGTATAATTGAAGCGCCAAGTCTGGAAACAAGCTGATTTTTGTTGTTGGGATTAGAATCCAAATCCAAAGTCGTTTTCTTTTGGCGCCAACTGCTGAAGACGAAGAAGACGAACCTTTTGGTGTGCGACGATGGCAGCATGGTGCGACGATGCAACTTTTTACTTCATCGCGCTCGTGGAGCAATTCCCCGCTCTGTGGGATTGCCCTTTTCGGTTCACTTAAGTCCTCCTCGTCCTCAATAGTCAACGCCAAGGCCACCGCGGCCAAACGACACTTTCGTTCAACCTCCATCTTGGCTCCTTACAAATAGCCTGAAAGCAGCTCGCTGCATGTGTTTGGCGGAGCTGTGAGGTCGAGGGTTAGACCGGCCCGTTCGTTCTGTCGTCTGCTCTTTTGGTCCGCCGTGTGGATGCTCATTGCAGCCGGGCGGCCCGCGGGCCGCGCACCACGTGATCAGTCGTTCCGCGGCCCGGTCCGTCGTGTGGATACACCTTAAGCAGGCATGGTAGTCAAATGATCATGGAAATCATTGAGGCCGAACATTGACGATAATTGTGTCAGTACTCCATCTCTCAGCTTGTCAGCAAAAAAGTTACTTTACCTGGCCACAAGGAGATAATAGACCGATCTCACCAAGCATTTGGCGCATGCGTGAAGTCGCCATAACTTTAGTTTACAAGAGACAGGCGGTAGTGTTCGAGACGGCTCGTACCATCTCGTACTCTGCACGCGCACAGCTCCAGCAAGGTTCGGGCACGTGCAGAAATACTAAAGTTTTCTCGATGCATTACGGCAGCGGTGGCGTAGTCAAACTGGCTGGAGAGATTGCTCTATTGAGAAAACTTGGTGTAATGGTTTTTGTGTATTGGCCACAAGGAGATAATTGCGGACAATTTTGTGCATTTGTTTAACGGACGAAGATTGTTGTTACAATCACTGTCCGCCTGAAAGGGTCGGACTATCACCGTTCTCCCACAAACAGTGTTCCCAAGAGTGCCAGAGTGGTGAATGAAACTGACATTTTTTCTGCAGCTAAATCAAACATAACGAGAAAAAAAAAACCTTGTGTCTTTTTGTGTCCCCTTCTCATTTCCTCCTTCTTTTGTTGGCATTTTACGTTTAAATCGATAGTTCTGGCTTATTTCCTGTTCTGTGTTCGGTCGTTTTCGTTTCAAATTTGCAATCAACTTTGCGCTGATGTGTGCCATTTCCTCTTCCCCTAAAACATTCCCGCTACAACGTTTTGTTCAAAGGTTGAAAAATCTATTTGAGATTTTGAGTACTAGACCATGAGAAATGTAATTAGGTAAGATACTCTCGATCAAACGTATTGGAAAGGTACCAAATTACTGCCAAAAGTATTTTAAATGCAGCATATCTTGAGTAGAGTATTTGAGATAGGCACAATTCTCCTATCGACAGACCGCTAAGGGGCAACTACTATTGATAGTACAAATATTACTAGTAATTAGGCACTTTGGTAATATCGAGTTTTATATCACTATGTTGTACTCATTCCATTACTCCCTTTTAACACTCCGTTGTATTGTGTTTGCTATGTTGTCAATTTCCGACCCGCTGCTCTAAAATCACCACTAGCTGACAGAGACAGCATGGACAGCACAAGCAAAATGTATTTTATGTTTCGCCCGTCGGAAGAGATATGCCCAATCTCTCTCCTAAAGTTTTTCGTCTATCAAGCAATGTCAGTTCTTACAAATTGGCAATACAGCGCGCAATCAACAAGGACAGGGATAGGCAGTAGACAGGACGAGTCCACAAGTTCACGCTGCTGCGACCACAATCGCGCAAGAGTTCCACACGCACACGCTGCTGCGACCACACTTTACAGAGTGGATGAGCATGACTAGCAGAATAAACTCACTCGCAGTCTTCAGGGCGAAGCTTCGAAAAAAAAAAAAAAAGCCTATGCGATTAGTATTTGAGCGCGCAAAAACGAATACACAAGCAGACTCGCGTTGAAGGAGAGCGCCACAACTCCGATGGAACTAGCGGATTAACGGAAACCAAGCATGATTATGCGAGGAGTAAGCCGTTCGGGCCCTCGCCATGGTTTAACGCCTGACGGAACGCTCTGGGCTTAATTGGAACCGCCTTTATTTATTTGCGACGTTTTTGAGAGAGCTTCGAAAACCGCAGGTTCACGAAATAAACGAAGAATTCTAAAGAATCGGGGTAGCAAGCGGCAGCAAACATAAAATATTGACGCTGCATTGCAGACAATATAAAGCTTCTCGAGCTTGGCAAACTTTTCTCCAACTCAAAAGACGAGCAAAGACATCGGTTCTAATCTTCGCAAACGGGATTAGAACTCCATCCATCTCCGCGAAACTTTTCCCCTTTACTTTTTTTTCCTTCTTTTGTTTCGACTATTTATTATCAGGCTGTACCGCGACACATTCGCCGGGCTCCATTAAAGATTCATGAACACAATTCAGTTCGGGGACAAATAAAATAATGGCATATCGGCGCGCCTTTTTCGCCGTGACTTTCCGGTGTCGCAGGGGTGAATTTTGGTTCCGATCATTTATACCGATTGCGTACGTGGGACTGATGACAATAGTGACTTCTAGTATTGCGTATACGATCAAACGCAAGCACTATGCGTTTGCGTTAGCCTCGCATGCCCCACACTGAGCGTGCGCTGAGACCCAAACTGCGTCAATGGCGACGCAAACTCACAGGGCTTGCGTTCGCTCCTATACCCAAGACTAAAACTTCCTATTACGCTAGAGTTATCCCAAATGCAAATATATAAAAACAATAAACGTAAACCATTTTGCGGAGTAAGCAATCTAAATACAAACAAAACACAAAGGGAAGCCGAGTAATCGATAAACAGCAAATACAGAATAAACGAATGTCATGACGCCCTTATTTATGACTGTGCAGATGGAGCGTATCAACGGTAAGCACCACTAAGCAAGCAAGCATTAAAAGCAACAACTTCAACAAAGGATAATGAGATTGTCAGAGCGAAACGAAAGATGCGCGAGCTCCTGAAGTAAAAAAGGTATATGTTGTTTTGCTGTTTTTTTTATATCTCCGGGCGTCATTGCGTCGCTACGAAATTCGAGCGCAGAAGGCATCAACGTCAGTGGCAACAGCGTTACAAAACTACCGGAAGTGCCGAAGATCAGCGCGCGAGCAAGCATCGGTACTCCAAAGTAAGCAAACAAGCCAGACGTGCCGCCTGACGTTTTTGATAAATTAAACGGCGCCCTATCTGCTTTCAGCATCAGAAATTGCAGCATGTTTGCCCCCCCCCCCCCCCCCCCATACCCTTCTTGCCCTATATACTTCCGCTCGCGAAAGGAAACAAAAAAGTGAGTTGCTACCGCCAAAGCAACAATACCATCCAAACACCAGGCAAACAAACGGGGGGGTTGGGCGCACACAGAAGGTGTGCCGATGGAAGTGAAGCAAAAAAAAAAAAAAAGACAAAAAAGAAGGGCCCGAATTTGAGGAGTAAGTCTCGCGTGTGTGCATTATCCATGAGGCCAGGGTGAGTGAGCGAACGGGAACGCTTAAAGAAGTCCCCCTTTTGTTTGCCCCGATTTCCGCTAATAGCGCGCCGCGTGATACCTGCAGAGCTACGCGCGCGCACCATTTTGCAAATGCGCCAGATCTTCGGACTTGACAGCACCTGGCGACGGGGGCCGACGTTAATACATCACTTTGGCCCCTCTTGCCTGAGAACGCCGCGGTGCGGGCAACGCGCTCGCCTCGCTTGCGCGTGGCCTCTGCTACGAACTGACACGGTCGAAAGGAAAACCGCCTGCTGTCAAAATGGCGTTAAAAAAGAAACGTTTCGAGTATGAGATGAAAATAATAAAAACAAAAAAAAAGGAAGAAGATATTGAAACAAGCGGGTGAACGTTACTGCGTCCCTCCAATTCACCCTCGTTTTTTTTTTTTTTTTCTTTTGCGCGTGCTTGTTTGGGTTTATTCCGGGTTATTTTTTTTCCCCGCTCGGTAAACGCAGGTTCGGACCCATAAAAAGCAACGAGGTACAAGGGGCGGCCATATTTGGCCCTGTTCGACGCTCCCGATTGCGCCGTCGTATTTCTTTCCGTAAAGGGCCAAGGTGCGCTTCGGCGTACCTCGGCCCTAAACGCTGTACTCTGTAGTCTGTATTCTGCACTCTGTAGTCTGCACTCTGTCGATGTACTCTGAACTCTGTCAAGTTACTCTATCAATGTGATCATCGTGGATTTCGAATAGCGGTCGAAATAATAGGCCAAACGTTTTTTTTTTTTTTTTCCACGCATAGGTAATTCCATTTTGCATATTCTGAGCTTCCCCTCACTCAGCATGATTTTTAAAAACACGCCTTATAGTCAAGTGCACATCTCGTAGTTAACTGCGCATCTGAAGTTGACTATAAGAATATCTTGGGTGTCTACCACGATCATAATTTTCTTCCCATTGTTCTTCGCCTCCTTTATTTTACCCTTCTCTTGTCGGTGCGAGTCTCTTTCTTGTTATGGGAGGATAACATTTACGCACGCGCATTTCCCATTTTCACGCCTAATAATAGCAGCAACAATAACAACAACAACCAAAATAAGAACAACATAGAGATATTGAATTGCCGATTTTATCTCTAGTATAGCTGTATTACTATTCTGAAGGGCGTTTAAAAATAAAAATAAAAAGGCGGTAAAATGCTTCCCTATTCTTACACGATATTGTGGGACTTCTTTTACTCAGCCTTTAATTTGGTTCCCTTTTCTTGAGGGTTCCTTGTCCTGCTATTAACTCTTTTTTTTTTCTTTGGAAGGAGGGGCAAGGGGAGAGGGGCTAGAGAATATTTTTTTTTATTTTTTTTTTATTTGTAGTATGTGAAGAAGAGTTTATATATAGATATTGAAACCACGATGCTACTCACGTCAAGATTGGCCGCCTAAATATGCGCTAGCCTTAGCCTTCTCGCGGCTAAAGGGGGGCTTGGTAAAGTGAAAAAGCCAATATAAAACTCGCCGTAATTATAACTCATCCATTTTTCAGCGCGCGCCTACGTCCCCGTACACAGATAAATTGTTGAGAGGACAGCGTCACGAGAAAGCGAAGCGGAGTCGGAGAACCCATCTCGCAGCTCGAAAGAAAGTGCTACAACACCTCCTCGAACTCAAACTGCCATCAATCGTCGTTATCTCTGACACGTGTTTTACACCCTAACCTCGACGGGGTGATGATGAACGCAGGCGCGGAAGTGCCGCCCAGCGCGGAAACGCCAAAGTTGCGCAGAGCAACGAGGCAAAGTTCACTGGAAAAATGAGACAAAAACTCCGAAAAGCCCGGCACCGCTGCCTCGCAACAGGGAACTTTGCACACGCTTTTCTCGATAGTTTTGAGCCATTCATCTTTCTCTTTCTTACACGGCAATGCGGACGGGTCGCCGCCGGCTCTCGGTCTCCCACAGGGGCACGCGGCGACGGAGCTGCGGCCGCCGAAGCGTTCGCCACCGAGCCCGCTCTCGGAAGACGGTCTTCGTCGAATCGTTCCTCCTACGCAAGCGGGCCCCCGATGTTTATCGCGGGCTGGTCGGAGAGGACTCTGAGATTGCACGGCACCTCCGCTTTCCTCAAAGAGAGAGAGCGAGATAGGCAGGAGGAAACTGTTCGAAACTCATCCGGAGCAGTATCGTAAATGAATTTGGGAAATACAGTCAGCGACGACTCAAGGGATCCCCAGCGGCTCGACAGTCCCCGAGGCAAAGAAATGCGCAGAACATAGTTTGCGGGGCTCCAAGGAGCGGTTGCCTTGGAGGCAAACGACGCCCGTCGCCTCACCCGCTCTTCTCGCACCAGCGCCCCACTTGCAGGGGAGCCCAACTCGCTAAGTAAGAGGCCCCGCGCGGAGATGGCGAGAGCGCCTATTGACACGCTCCGGCAGCGAGCCGATCGTCCCGCGAGGAGTCCCTGATTAAATTATACTGGCAACGAAGTGCGGATTTCATTTCCTTTCGGCGGAAGGCCCACTCGAAAGATCCCAGTCGGTCGCCGCCTCGCCATTGTTCTAGGGAGACACCGCGGGGCGCTCGAGAGGGCCGCCGCGGCATGCTGGCAGTTGTTTCAATATTTGGTCGCCTTTACCCATTTTGGGCCCCCCACCTCGGAGACGCGGCGGAGACAAGGGGACAGTTGTAAGGGTGGCTGCCCGCGCTGACGAATTTCCAACGAGCTGACACATCTTGCTTCAACGACAACCGTGTCTCGTTCCCTCTCGCTGGTCGACGACAGACGCTGGTTGACGACAGACGCTGGTTCAGCTGGGCCGTATTGTGAGAAGCCTTCCTGCCTCCTCGCTGCCTCGTCCCGATGCGTTTTCCTTTGTTCTTGGAATGGCTGAGCAAACCCGCCCGGGAAAAGTAAACCCTGCTCTACAAACAAGAATGGCAAAGGCGGAAACGTTCGGAATAAAATTGTAAAGGGTTTTTAAAACGCAGCGAATCGAAAATCAGCTCATAATAATAAAAAAAAAAAACCTAACGTTGAAGCACGGAATACAAAACGCACTGTCTCTGAACTGTGGAATAAATATTAGAATAAATATAAAAATAGAACCTGCTTTTTTTTTTATTACCACTATTAAATGAAACGAAAACACTGCTCACCCGGAACGTTCCGGAATGGCAGTCAATTATTAATTCCAATGCCTGAGGACCCAAAACGAAATGCGGGTCACAGTTATTTTCCAAGATAAATAGAAAACGGAAGTTGAAAAGAACGAACGAAAACAAAACAAATAATGATATCAATAAAATATGTTTGTTTTGTTTTATTTTACCTGCTTTCTCTTTTTACTGACTCACTAAAAAATATGTCTCATTTGTTACGCATTCAGTTTTAAAGAAAATCGTAGCGCGCAAATTTCTTTTTTTTTATTATTATCCGCGGGAAGTGTAGGAGGAGTTGGATTGTAAAGTTCGAGTATAGGTTCGACCGGCGTCGTCCAAGACTGCGTTTTGCTGCAACTCATTCGATCTCTGCCTCTTTCCATTTCTTCCGTTCCGCCGCGAAGCAGGGTCTCACTTTCCACAGAAACCCCGTGTTTCATTTCTTTTTTTCTTTTCTTTTTTTTTTTTTTTTTTTTGCGAAGCAACTCCTTCAACAAAGTATTGATCTGTGAGTTCCAACAAAAACGCTGAAAATGTTTTATCGAGGCTTTACATATTCAACATCTCTTTAATATTCTGCCTTGCTGCGCGCACGGAAAACGCGAAACAAAAAGTCGAATCGGGGGAATAAAAAAGCCCCTTGAATCTGTGACTCTAAAAGTGAAGAGACGCCGTTCAGAGAAGATAGAAGAAACATATATCACGGTAACTCGACTCGTGGGTGTTGGAGCGGCAATGAAACAGTACTATCACACGCGCAAATCATTAGTAGTGAAAACAATTAACGAACTACGTCGTCTCAATTGTAAACCGGATTACTCACTGACTGAAAACAATATACACGTGGCTGATATCATATATACCCTCACCAAGGTTTCAAAAACAAAAGTAAAAAAATAAAGCGACTACCCACCAAAACAGATGGCACTTAGGCATCCCTATTTCAGAAGTCACAATCGCAAACATAAATACCTTCTGATATCTCGCAGAGAAAACACTCAGGAACGCAAGCACGCACGCAAAAACACACACGCATACACGTGCACAAACACGCTTGTAAACACACACGAACACACACGGACACAGATGCACACACACGCGCACATACACTCACTCACGCACGCACACCCACGCACCCACCCACCCACGCGCACGTACGGACACATGCAAACAATCACAATAAAACAAGCTCAGGCACCAATTTTCTCACACTTTCATTTTTTTAATAGAGAGAAAAGAAGGCCCATCACGTCCCCCATTCAAAGGAAGAGCGTGTAGGAAGCGAAACGCTTTTTAGGTCTGAGATCTCTCTCTCTCTCTCTCTCTCTCTCTCTCTCTCTCCTGGGGCGTACGCACTTGGCTTTGTCGTGCTCTCGCTTCCCCGTGTTCTCCCCTCAGCTCAAAATCTCGACAGGTTTGAGCAGTGGAGGGTGTCTTGGGGAAGGACACCCCTCGCCAGAGTATTGCGGCAGCAGCGCACTTTTATAACGCCTGCGAGATTGTTTTTGCCGCGCGGAGACACGGGAGTTTTTAGCTCAGACACAATCACCGCAAGCTGAGGGCGCTGCACCGCAGCAAGGTTTCATGCAGGCTGCCATATAAAAAAGTAATAAAAACAAACAAACAAACAAACATACCGAGTAAAGTGTGAGCCAAAATGACTTGCAGGCGAGACTCCTTACATAATTGAGGATCTCCGATACGAGCGTATCCTTTTAACTTGCATAAAAAAATCTATCTTCATACAAGGGATAGGCATAAAAATGTTTTCTTTTTCTTTCCAAGCCTTAGAGTGCCATATGAGATTAAAGATATTAAAAGAAAAAAGCGTAGCGAAAAAAAAAAAAAAACAACGAAAAGCTTTAAGACGCAAGCGGAATCGGTTAAAAGAGGTGGGTGCTGGCACGTTGCTACAGTTTAAAAATTCCGCAACTCTTGCAAAAAAAAAAAAAAAAGAACGGGTTTTATTTTTAAAGCATTTTGTCGTCCAATCCCGGCCCAGAAAACAGCCCAGAATAATCCTTGGTGCTAATTAAAAAAAGAAAAAGAAACAAAAAGAAATAAAAGTGTCATTTACTCTTTTTATTGTAAAAGTGCTAAGTAATCCGCACATGCACATACATTTCCACCGCCGTGAGGCATTACGTTAATGAAGAATCACATTAAAGGGCATTGTGCTAGAGGCTTGTTAAAACTGAAGCTTGGGTTAGTTGGTAGAACTTGCTTTCGAACTATGCGCATAGCGCACACAAAAGACGACCACGACAGGAAGCAGAACACACACAGCGCTGTGTATGTTTCCGTTTCTTTCGTGGCTGTATTTTGTGCGCTCAAAACAGATGAAACAGCCAGTTGTATAAGAACAACAACAATCTCGTGGAAGCAAAAAAAAAAAAAAAATGATGAAATTAGTATGGCTTCAGTTAAACGAGCGAATGTAGGTTTATATAAAAATACTAGGTGTTTCACCCATCATGAGGCCAAACTATTCCTGCGAAAACTACGCATCGCAAAGAAAGACTATTGGTGCCGTTATTACTTACTCTCGAGGGGCCAATTTATTGAATAACATAGCATTTCAAATAATTAAGTTCTTTATTACTTTTGCATAACTATTTTTTTGTGTTCTTAAAAATAAGCATATGGTTCTATAAACTTGCGGAGCGTCATGGAAATCCGCTTTGTCAGTTCATTTCACAAATATATAGAGCATGTAGGAAGCGCAGGTGCGCAAAAGTTACCGTTTCTGTTACAAATCTAATTAGAACAATAATTATCCTAAGCATTATGCACCTCAATGAATACGTCCGCTGACAGTGACCAACTCGTACCTAACTTAATTTTGTGCGATGCGTAGTTTTTATATAAAAAAAACAACTTTTTGGCCGAGGTTCGACAAAAAATCGGTGTATATGTTCTTTAATAAATTAATGTACTATTATCTTAAAAGTATAGGGAGAGGAGTCTAGGAATGAAGAATAGCAACGTAGCACGTTTAGCATCATGTCAGAAAGAAAACATTAGAGAATTTTTGTTCAGGAGTACAAAATGTTTTGCCTATTATAAAGAATTCTTCATTCTGTTGACACCTTTTATATGAAAGCGTTTAGAAGGATCTTCGGCACCATTTCCACAACGAGCCAGCATACTCATTGTAAAAGAACACGCCATTCTACACCTAAACGTTAGTCACTGAAAATAAATCGCCTTTCATACAACCCATACAATAGAAATCAAAAGAAAAGAAACAAATTCCTGCTATTGAAGACAAATGGATAAGAATGAAGATTTCCTAAACGTTTCATTTCGTCTTGTTCGTTTTTGCGCAAGCTTTTCGTTAGTGTCCCCCTGCAGAGGCTGCTCCGCCACAAGCAGACTGTTATAGAGGAGAAGCTAGCTCAAAGGAGCGGGGGGTGCAGAACGTAATTAGCCATCGCACGGAAAATGACCACGTTCGGAAGTGCTGCCATAAATAAGCGTGCCTAAAGCAGAACGATTTTTTAATACCTTCCGAATCATCTACGGTTCCGCCTGTCACCGCGGGAGCCCCGCTAATAAACTAAAGCGCGGCTGGACATCCACGTTAATGAGCTCGCGGCCGCAATTAAGCTTCGCTCTACAGATTCTGCGCGACCAGAATGCGAAGACTGCCGCTTCAGATCGATGGCCCTTGCTGCGTACGCTGCTCGGAATAAAAAAGAAAGGAATCAATTATCGGTCAGAAACGTACCAGGAGCATGGGAAATCACGTTATCGGACCACCTCTTGTTAGGGAACAGTCAGGGAAAGGAACGCGTTTTGTAGAAAGCAATACCGGTATTTTTATTTGCACACAAACAGATATAGAATAAGAACTAAAAAAAAAAAAAAAAATCGCAGGGACAAATATATCAATTTTTTATTACATTATAAAATTAAAAGTTACGTAGCGCTGCGCGGTTTTTATACGTATACAGGGTGCTTTTTCGTTCAGTCCAGACTTAAAAAAAAGGTTCATTAGGGTTTTTTTTTGCTCCAAGTTGGCGTCTATAGCAGACCCTATAAAAATGTGATAATTAGTTAGCTAATTAACAAAAAAGAACGTTGATTATATTTTACAGTTTTTTTTTTTGTTTTTTGAGTGCATAATACATTAGTGCATTATTGGGAGAATCGACGCTCGATCTCCCAATTGTTAAATTTCGAATAAACATTCATAGAGGACGCTAGGGGGTGAGGAATGCCATCCTTGTAGGCAGCTTCAAACGGAAACTAGGCGAGCAAAGCACGCCCTTGATGTCGATCTCTACGCCCTCCGCCGCCTCTGCGAGCGAGGCCGGTGGTGATAGCGCCGCTCTTTACCCGCCTAGTTTCGGTTTGAAGCTGCGTACCAGGGTGACACTACAAATGTACTAATACAAATTTCACGGCACGGTTAGACAGTATTCAAGTCAGGCGTCAGTACTCCAAATACATTATTCCTTCAAAAGGGAAAGTCAGAAAGATTAACTAGAAAATTTTTGTTCAGTATTTATTTGATTTGTATTTTATTTAGAAATTTCAGAGAATACAAAATTGTCTTGGTCACCAGGGTTAAAAAAAATGCTTAACTTTCTTTTTTTTAAATTCTGGAGCGACTTTCTTTTTCTTCTTTTTCTTCTTAAAAATACATATTTTATTCCACAATTGCTGGAGACTGTTTTTGTGGGAAGAAGAATGCTGAAAAGAATGAGTTACGTGAGTAAACAGAGCCATGGTTGTTGATCGAGAGTTGCACACGTAAATTAAATGATTAAAACATAACCGTACAAACGTATGACTCAATTGTTTAATCTGAGTGCGCTTGTGACAGAAAGACAAAAATAATTAATTTAAGATTTTTTGCTTTTACAACCCAAAAAAGTCACAACCTTTATGTAAATTCACTATGCGTTTATGGGTTACCTGCAATCTTTGTAACAATCGTCACGTCTTCCCAAAAGATGCAAAATTACATTTTAATTATTCCTTCGCTTTCACTTCATACGTGTATTGACATCTAGTTTGGGGCCATACAATAAAACGCAAGTTAACAAAACTAGTAATAGCCCAAAAGAGGACCCTTCGCGTAATTAAAATGTATCTTCCTAAAAGCTTAAAAACCAACAACAACAACATAATGTCATTCCTATTGACCAGTTGTTTATATTGCGCTTGTCGGTGATGTAATGCGGCACTAAGACATAAAGACAAATTTTTTTCCTTTTCGCACTATCATGTTTGGCAAAATTATATTAACTGTACGACATGCATGTGCTGTTATATGAAAGTATTGATATCGGGTAGCTCAAAGGATGGTAATTGTGAAATTGCATTACTTTCTAAAAGTAATCTAAATTGCAATGAATTACTTTGTGTCCAGTAGTTGTTCTAATTGTAATTACTTTATTTCGGACAAAGGTATAGTTTGTTTGTTTAGACCACAGGTCTGGGAAGCTGGAGCAAAAGGCGGCAAAAGTTGTAACTATAATTAATTTACATTTACGAAGTAATTTACTAAAGTGTGCCGCTAGGCAGATTATAATACAACCTTTCTTCGGTATATATACACGATTTTGAACAATTAAACTTCCTGTTAGAGGAGCTCAATTTCCAATTTGAACAGTTTGACTACCAGTTGGAGCAGTTAGCTACCAGTTTGAACAGTTCCACCACAATTCGAAGCTCTGCTACAAGTTTGAAAAACAGTTTGATTGTCAGTGTAACCAGTTCAGTCACCATTTTGAACAGTTCGAATACCAGTAGGACCAGTTCTGCTACCACTTTCACCTGTCTAGCATTCAGTTTAGCCTGTTTGGCAAGTTCAGCTGTCTGTTTCTCCAGTTTGGCTGCCTGTTTGGCAAGTTTTGCTTCCTATTTGGCAAGTTCGGCTTCCTGTTTTTCAAGTTTGCTTTCTGTTTGGCAAGTTCGGCAGCCTGTTTGGCCAGTTTTGTTGCCTGTTTAACCAGTTCGGTTGCCTGTTTGGCAAGTTTGTGTGCCTGTTTGGCAAGTTCGGCTGCCTGTTTGGCAAGTTCGGCTGCCTGTTTGGCAAGTTCGGCTGCCTGTTTGGCAGGTTAAGGTGCCAGTTTGGCTTGTTAATGTTCCAATTCGGCCAGTTTGTTTTCCTATATGGCCAGTTTAATCAGTTCGATTTCCATTTTGCCCAGTTCAAATATGGGTATGCCGGGTTCAGAATCATACTGTTCTTTTCAATAGGGTTGTTTTTGCAAAACGTGTAGTGTTTTAACACCTCGTACTAATTATGTTTTTTTATAATCTAAATATTCTTTGCCACCTTTAGT
Organism: Ixodes persulcatus; assembly: GCA_013358835.2. Taxonomy (NCBI): domain Eukaryota; kingdom Metazoa; phylum Arthropoda; class Arachnida; order Ixodida; family Ixodidae; genus Ixodes; species Ixodes persulcatus. The sequence continues at coordinate 65,016 of JABSTQ010001538.1, read as the reverse complement.
TAATGAATTGATAAATATTAATGGGAATTAATGTGAACATCTTTAGAAAACAAATCGAATGTTTAATAATATTGTTCGCTTTCGCTGTAAGCGCATAGAAATCATAGGGGACGACTATGCTTACGTCATTCAGACTGGTTCCAGTGCATACAGATGAAAATCCTGCACAGGACGCAACAGCTCCGACGAAGTCGGTGTGAATGGTGAAAAGCGCCGACGCAGTATCGGCGAGCACCGCAGGTACCTGTAGCATGTGCGGCTACGTGAACGATATTCTACTGGCACTGCATGACGAGTATGATTCACTAATCAAAGAAGTCACCTCTGTCAAGGCTGAAAACTCGTCCCTCTTTTTGCATCTGTTCCGAAATACGGAGTTTCTGCGTCGTTTCACTACCCAAGCCGTTTTACCGCCTCCAATTACGACGCCGGTTTTGCAACCCAGCCCTGAACCAGCGAGCTTCGTGTCGGACCTTGGAAAATATATATCGTCCCGGACAGTGGATTCAAGCGGCAAGGCGACGCCCGGAAGTAATCGTACTTCCATCCACAAGCCTTCAGTGAAACCTGCCGTGACTACGGCTGCCTCCCCCCTGCCACACAAGTGACCGGCAAGGAAGCACTAAAAGGTACTGATGAATATACCCTCGTCCAATGAAAGGAACGGGTCAAGCCATCGCCAGGAACCTGTGAAAGCAGTAAGCTGTTGTCAGTCCCCTAGAGTACTAAGACTCAAGGCACTCTTCGTTTCACGCCTTAATCCGGGCACCTCCAACGATGATGTTGGGGCAGCTCTTACGGCATTCTGGAAGAAAAACCTTTTACCTGTACCAAGTTGGAAATCAAACACGAAAGTTATTCTTCTTTAATCAAAGCTGGGAATGAAGAATACTCCGATAAAGTTAACGTGGCGGACGTCTGGTCAATCAGTCGCTATTCAGGGCGTTCTTTGGTATGGTACGGATTAATGTTGATCATGAAAAAGTTGCATCAACTTAGATCATCATAAGAATTGTTCACCGTTTTATCAAAACGTACGCGACTTACGCACAAAAGCTAATATGTTTTTTTAACAACGTCGTTTTAAGTGATTTCGATATTACTTCCTTAAGCGAAACGTGGTTGAACAGTTCTTTTGCATCAAATGATTACTTCACTCCTGAATAGACAGTGTTCTCTTGGGACAAAGAATATAAAAGTCTGGCTGTCAACATCGGTGGAGGAGTTCTCATTGCAGTCAAAAATTACTTGCGTGCGGTTTGCAGGTTTGATCTTAGATCAGACTGCGAATCTGTTTGGATTAAAATACTCTCTGTGACATTATTAGTCTTCTTGTCGATACTTTCTACTTTGCTCCTCGTTTTGATTGATCTAGATTTTCTGATCAGTTAGACATGATGGGATATAACTTAAATGTAGACCGACATAGTATACTATTTGGGAACTTCAATATTCCTGACATAAATTAGACTTTGGAGCACTCCACTCTGCCCACTCGTAATCCCTCACCAAAGGCAAATGTCGTTCTGTATTTTGTCAACTTCGTTGGATTCAACCAATAAGTCTTCAAAACCATACAAGAAATGTCATAGATCTTGCCTTGGCTAACTCTGTTATAGACAACGTTGTGTCTGTTCTTAATCCACTGGTATTTTCCGATGTTTGGCTCGTTCCATTTCTGGTCTCCCTTAAAAAGACACTGAAATGAAACTTTTTCTAAAGGGTATACTTTGTTTTTTTGTACATTTTTGCAGTGAATTAATACCAATATTTACGCCGTTAGACGCAATTTAGGGGGGGGGGGGGGGGTTAGCCCTGCTTTAGGCCCCGCCCGGTGCTTACAAAACTAAGCACCTTTTCTCGGTTATTACTGGTTGGAGAGATGATTGACGTGTGAAATGTTTGTTGTAAAATTGTTTCTCCGTGCAGTTATAGTATTTATGTCGGCAACATTTTTACGTTTGAAAAACAAATAATCTAGATAGAGTCATTATTGTTTTCCAAAATATCCCGAGATGGCCTTTTTGCTTTGGCCTCAAAGCATAACAGACATGGCTGCCGGTGTTTGTGGCGTGCTCAACGTTGAGCTCGTTTATTTTTATGAGTGCGAGTCGTTCTGCGTTCAGTATAGTGTTTGGAGGAAGATGTCCTCAACTGACCTAGTTTGCAGCAAACAACTGTCGCAAGTACGCGTCTTCGGAAGCGCGGTGTGTGTGGTTCGTCGCGGGGCTGGCCTAAGCCCAGCGTCCCACGTCAACTATGTTGCCGGATCTGGCTTGATTTGTTCCTTTGGGCGTGTTGGTGCTAATTCATTGTGTTGGTTCCCGTGAAAGCAGCCCCATGGCTCTGTCAATTGTGCAACAGTTGTGATTGAAATCATGGTTTAATACCTAGAAGATACTTAAGAACCCACGTAAATACGTGCGCCAAACGCGCCCCGCCACTCGACTCGGTCGTCTGCGTCGCCGTCCGCCGTTGACCCGGGCAAACGTTTTAGCCCTATTTTTTTACAGAAGGGAGCTACGCTTTGTAATTTTACAGGATAAAACAAACCTATGAAATACAGTTTTGACAGAAAGTTTAGATTGCTAAGTGCAGGCGCCGATTTTTACGGCCCATTTTAGATCGAACCTGGTTATTTCAGTCACACTATAGTTGATGTGGGTTGTTAGGCTTAGGCCAGTCACGCTATGAAAGCACGCATTCTCAGAGCGCTTCCGAAGGCGCGTTGTTTGCTGCAAACTACGTCCCCCCAGTTGAGATCTTCCTCTAAAAACTTCTGTAGACTCAAAACGACTCGCACTCATGAAAGTTGACGAAGTCAACGAGCCACGCTCGTTCAGCACTCCGCAGACGCCGGAAGCCATGTTGGTTAACTTTTCGAACCAAATCAGGTAAAAGCGATCTCAGAATACATTCCGAAACAGTAATGACTCTATCTTGATTATTTGATTCTTAGACACAAAACAAATAGTCGATTAAAATACTATTACGGCACGGATACAAATTTACAACCAACGCTTCACACGTGAATCATCTCTCCATCAAATGAGAGATGTAAGCACCCTGTAAGCACGGGGCAGGGCTTAGCGGGCTGGGACCTCCACCTTACGCGTCTAGTGGCGTAAATATTGCTCGTAAAAAATTTATTTTTCGTAATATTTTTTTTTAATATACGTGTTCCATCTAAGCCCTTTAGAAATTTTTGTTTTCCATTGCAGAGTTTCTTTACGAGGAAAGTAAAGCACAGAAAAAAGTGCGACTCGTATTTTCTATGAGGCGATTAAATTGATCTATTTCAATATTTAGATAACGTAAACTGTGCACCCATATACAACATGAATGATGTAAATTGCGCGTTAGAAGCGTTTACAAAACATATCATATCTGTGCTTGAAAGCTTTGTTCCTAAAAAGCGTCCTCAGACAAGTCGTTATCCTCAGTGGTATACTCTTTTAAGCTGAGGTCAGTTCTAAGAAGTAAATTGCATTGTCACAAGAAATATAATGTTTCTAACTCAGCGTTCTCGTAAGCCAAATTTTCCAAGTCACGTGCGCAAACAACGTCTTTATTGCAGCACGATAAGAGAGTGCACAATGAGTCAGTACAGCGTAATTTACATCTTGATCCAATGCGTTTCTGGAGTTACGTCTAGGACCGTACAGCTACGATTTCATCGACAATAAATATTTCTGGCTCGTCTGGAATTTTGATTAGTGAACCTGAAGATGTATTGCGCACATTTGTGAGCTATTTTGCTTCTGTGTATTTTTGCAGCCGGGATGGTTAATCTGTGCCCGACATTACTGACAGCGGTAGTGATTGCCTCTCAATGTCATTCTTTGAAAACGCCGACATTGAACTTGCTAGCAGAAAATTCAAACGTAAGTAATCGGTCGCATTTTATGGTATCCCGAGTTGTATTGTTAAAGGATGCTCTTCTATTTTCACAGTCATTTTAACGCATATTCTTAACCTGTCGTTATCGATGTGCACTTTTCCTTTGATATAGAAAAAACAACTTTATAACTGTGCCGATACATACAAAAGGAAGATCAGATGATAAAACATTATATATATATATATATATATATATATATATATATATATATATATATATATATATATATATATATATATATATATACCGGGTGTTCATTTTTAATTCGAACAGATTTATTACAAAAAATCCGTAAAAGATGCACTAGTACGGTTTGTTCAAGTGAGTTATACGGCTAGGGGGACATTATGTGGGTGGCTAATCCTTGCGAGAAGTTGGCTAATTACTTAAAATTCGTTAATTAACTTTTTAATTAATGAAAATAGACATATGGTTCCAATTAGAAATTTGCTCAGCGTCGTCGAAAACCCCTAAATCAGTCATTTTCAGAAAGACTTTGAGCGCGTGAGAAGCGCAGTAGTGAACTGAAGTTACCGCTCGTGGAGCAGGTACAAAGCTAGAGGCTGCGATAAGGCGCCCGTGCGATTTTTCCGTCTCTTATCTAGCCCCAGCCTTGTACCTGCTCCACGAGTGGTAAATTTAGTGCACTACTACGCTTCTCACGCGCTCAAAGTCTTTCTGAAAATGACTGCATTAGGGGTTTTCGATGACGCTGAGCAAGTTTCTAATTGGAACCATATGTCTATTTTCATTAATTAAAAAGTTAATTAACGAATTTTAAGTAATTAGCCAACTTCTCGCAAGGATTAGCCACCCACATAATGTCCCCCTAGCCGTATAACTCACTTGAACAAACCGTACTAGTGCATCTTTTACGGATTTTTTGTAATAAATCTGTTCAAATTAAAAATGAACACCCGGTATATATATATATATATATATATATATATATATATATATACATCTCGTTGTTATGTCCGTTCGCTAAAATCTACGAAATAGTACGGCTGGAACATATTGCAAGCTTTTTTGAACATAAGATTCTCCCCTCACAAGATGATTTTGTGCAAGAACGATCAGCGGAAACAAATTTATTGTTTTTTTTTAATTTTTGTTTCGCCTAGTCTGCGTAAGCGCGGACAGGTTTGACACTATATTTTGATCTGTCTAAGGTATTTGATTTGGTTGATCATTCACTACTTTCACAAAAACTGAAATCTTACGGCACAAGTACTCCACTTTGCACCTTGATTCACGATTATTTGACCAACAGACACAACTTTGTACGTGTCCCTTGTACATCTCTCCCGGCCTTTTGTTACCCTCTCTGGTGTCCCTAAAGGGTCCATACTTGGACGGATTCTTTTTAATGTTTTCATAAATGATCTCAAGTCATGTGTTATGTACTCAGAAATCCTGCCATACGCCAATGATATCAAGCTACTTAGGCAGATCTTATCTGTGGAAGACTGTGTGAAACTTATGGATGATGTCAAATCAGTACCTGATTGGTGTAGTCTGAACATGTTGAAGCTTAATCCTACTAAGACTGTTGTTATGTCTTTCTTAGGAAGCTACGGCCTATTAATTTTTGTTATCAACTTGGCAATGCCCCGTTGCAAAGACTCGAGTGCAGAAGTGGTCTTATAGTTGATATAAACTCTTCTCTGTCATTCAGTATACATGTCCATGCCTCCTTCCGTACGCTGGGCATAATTTCTAGAATTACACGCGAGTTTTCATGTCAGCCTGCATAATTGGTTTATACTTTTCATTAATTAAGTCGAAGAGGGAGGTTTCCTCTGTCGTGTGGAATTCTATTGGGCGCACGCACCAAGAGATGACTGAAAATGTTCGGAAGCGTTTCTTTCGAATCTTTTTTATAATTGGTATATCGATCGCACAGTTTACTGTGCGACCGATATACCAATCGTGTTCAGTATTCTACCTCGAGTGCTAGACGACGCGACAGATATCTTCTAGTTTTGTTTAAATCCCTTCACAGAGTAATCGATTGCCCTGATCTAACTTCAGCGATTAATATTCATGTTCCGAGACGATTTCTGCGAATTTCTATTACATTTCATGTCAATCAAATCTTCCAAACTTGCCCCATGACACGCATTCAGAACTTGTATGGACGTTTTTCGACGCTTTTATACATTCTCGTTTTTAATCCATCTTTTATTGCGTTCAAGTTTTTCCTTAATAATCACAAGGATTATTGTTCCCCCTTTTTGGCTACATGTATATTGTGCATCATTAGAAAGGCGAAAGCTGTTCATGAACAGAAAAAAAACAACAAATAAATGAATGATTGAATGAATGAATTGAATTACATTGTATCCCAAACAATCTAATTTTTCATATATTACCTTCAGTATGTAGAGTTATGTATAGATTGTGAAATTATTTTCCTAATTGAAACAGTCTATGTATTCGCTCTTTCTGGCGCGAACTGAAACGTGGCGGCTCCAGTGTGCAACCATTTCCGGTTGTGAACTAGACGGTGGGTTTCGTAGTATTTGCGAAATCAAATAATACACGCTATCTTCTGGAAATGGCCGTTTATAGCACTGCCAGACTTAATTAACTCTTATAATAAAACAACGACGAGTACAATATTAGAAAATATACATAAACCGGAAGTGTGCCGGGCTACCCAATAGACGGCGCCACTGGGTTTGTTGCCGAACAAAAAAGGGACGAACAGTCTACCCAATCAGTGCAACAATGTGAGTAGTGGTGCTTGTGTTTCTGCTGCTGTTTCAGCGTTTTTTTTTTTAATTTTTAATGCTGAGCTTGTGAAGCTGAAAGAGAATATTTTAGTCCTTCCGACCTCCTCTCTTTTGGTGAAAGCAAAAAAAGAAGAAAAAAGGAAATAACGACCGTATTATTATTATTATTACCGCACAAACGCCGCAAGGCCGGGGTAGGAGGGGGGGGGGGGGGGGGGGGAGGATGGTAGCCGAGTGCATTAGCGCGCCGCAGATCGGCGGAGCACGTGGAGCGAAAGCTCGTGCTACAGAACCCAGGGGTACTTTGGGCTTGTTTCCCACCCGTGCGCGTTTCAGACTGGATGAGCATCATAGCAGCGTGCGGTCGTGTATCTCAACTACGTGGTGAGCATTGAAGACCCTGGGCAAGCGGTCATTTTGCAATGACCCGATTTCTCATCTACAGCTGAGATATCGTATGCCCCTTGGAGCCGGCTATCTTGCGGATGTCTAAATTTTCACAACACAAATTACTTTGCAGAGGTCGCTCGTTCATGCTGCAGTTCATGGCAGCACAAAGAGTTGTTCAATACAATTGGCGGCCGCGTTCTTGGTGCAGACGAAACAATATCACGCTGCTCTATTAATCGTTTCTTTCTCGCAATTCTTTTTTGGCCACTCTCGCCGTTGAAAGTCGTCTCATTGTGAAGCCATATTTTATGACAAAGCGGAACACGCCGGTCAAGCTTTTGTGTATTTCTGGAGCATGTAGATACCGTTAGAGCCACCAAAAAGACGAAGTTTCAAAACCTTTAGCACGCCTTTCTTTGTGAACACCAGAATATTTCAGTCAGAACAAGTAAGCGCGTGAATCTTTAAATATTTTATATATCTAAGCGCCCAAAAATTCTGAAGGAGAAAAAAAAGTTTGGGAATCCCACGACCGACATAATCATGTTCACTGCCATCAATAAGCGTAGAGCGCCGACGTCTTGCAATAAACGCTGCAACGAAAACTGACGGTCCCCGCATTCTTTACTCCTTCCAATGCTTAAACTCTACCCTGTCTTGCTGATATAATGTCTGCATTTGTTCAACCTGGCGGCTGCAATGTTACGAATTAATATAGCCAAACGGACGTAAAAAATAAAACCTCTCCCAAGTGATTCCAGGCAATGACGAATGAACATATAAAGTTGCTTTTATAACTGATCTGAAAGTATTACACAATGAAAACACTTATATTTGCCACGATTTAGCGAAAACACGCGCACTTTCCTCAAACGCGTACGCATGTCAATGTAAATGCGGAAATTAGTGCGCAACACGCACAACATACGTACACAATCACAAACACACGTACGCACGCACATGCACGAAATTAAACACTGACCCACACTCATAGACAACGCGAACAAAAACCAGGGAACCTTCACTAAAATCCATCTTCGCATCCCGTGCCCAAACAACAAGCACCACAAACAAAACAAATAATACAATAAAAACGTTCGCCTGAGCCCGATTGCTTTCTCCATAACAGACAATTACCCACGCCGGAATAAAACCCACCTTAGTTAATACGGCAGGGAAGAAAACGGTTGCGTCTGTGCTGGCAGACCACCGATCGCCAGCCCCCAACACACTTCACCATCGGGGCATAACTCGAGGCTCAACTTCGCTCGTCACGCACCCGGCGCCTCCATTTCCCTTGCATCGCTCTCTCTTTTTTTTCCCCCCCGAGAGCCCCGGAAAACACGGCACCTCACGTGACTGCACATGGAACCGCTCCATCACGCGCGAGGGCAGCGAGCGTTGCCCGTCCGCCCGTCCTCCCCCTCTTTCCTCGGACAGACTCGAGCGAAGAAAAAAAACAAAATTGGCCGATAGCAAAAACGCAGAAACCTCCGACCTCGGCGAGCTTGATAGCGCGTCCATATTTGTCTTTCGTGTCCTCGCATTCTCCAAGACTGCTCTCGTCCATACGCAACACCCACAGACGCACAAACATACATACATACATGCATGCATGCATACCCACATACATACATTTAGGGGCACAGCGTTGTCCGTACGCACACACACACACACACACACAGACAGACCTGGAGGCAGCAGCGCCGCGATATAGATTTAAGCAGTACTAGAGTAAAGTCCAAGAGAAAGGGGAGTGGAAAAGGAAGAAGAGGACTACTATCCATAAGAACACACACAGACATACACGGGCACACATAGATATACATACGCGGACAGAACTCTCTCGCTCTCTCGCTCGCTCACTCGCTCGCGCACCACTGGGAAACAGAAGCCAGATCGATACGTATCGACTGGGCGAATTCGAAGTCTGCTTCCGTCCAAAGAATGAGGAAAGCGGCGCAGCATCTCCCGCTTCCTGACTCTTGAGCTCCTCTGTGTGCTCCGCAATCCTCCCCTTTCCCTTAGCCTTTCCCCTCACCCCCCCACTGCCGACACCGGCGCGCAAATGAATCCGGCTTCGTGTTCCCCTCCGACCGAGGTCCTTTCCGCCTCAGCTCACTTCCCCGGCCGTTCCCTCCGCGCGCAGTCTCCTAACTATCGTGCACTCGCCTTCCCGAGGAGGGAAAAGCATACTTCTAATTTTATAACACCCTTATCGTCGTAGCCATTAAAAAAAAAAAAAAAAAAAAAAAAATTCCGAAAAGTGGAGTTTCTTCGAATTGAGAGGGGGGGGGGGGGGGGCGCCCTGGGAACCTCTACGGAGTGTCGACCGTGGAAAGGAGGGGTGAAAGGGGAGACAAGATTAGTATGGAGGACGAACGAGCTCCGAGTAACGAGACAGAACATAAAGAAACTCGGCGAGAGAAAGTATACGGTCAAAAGCACAAACGTGGGTCATTATTTATCAGTGCTGAGAAAAAGACGAAGCAGCCGGGGCAGGCTCCAGGGGAGGACGTATCGTTGAGGGAGCGAAGACGACGGGGGGAGGGCAAAAGAAGAGAAAAAGGCCGCATAGGCGAAATGGACGGTGCCGAGATTAAGCGACCCAGAGAACCCGACTGAAGGGCCACGGAGGGGAGGTGACAGTTCGAGGGCGGCGCGCCCGAGACCGGGTCGGCACGGGATGTCTGACTAATGTGGCAGGCTGAATTCCGGCACGACGACCCGAAAGGACGGGGAACAGCTGATCAAGCCCCACTAGGAGCACGATCTAAAATCGAAAATATTCACGCCACGAAATACGGTTATCTTGCGCACATAGAGTCCTTTTTTTTGTTTATTGTCACCCCAGTCCCGTGTCTTACCATTATGATAAACGTACACCACCTCGCTGCACTTAAATATTTTTGTTTATTTAAGCGATATATATGCAGTTCTTTAGCCAGTCTCACGTGCGCTTGATATGCATAAGTGGGGTTCGAGATGCGGATGCCTGAAAAAGAGAAATATGAGATACGGGTTTCTGGGAGTTTATCACATTTATTCGAGTTGAAGTTGCCGCAAGCGTGGAACGAAGAGCATGCCGATCGTGGTTCGGCGGGTAAGAACACAACTCCCGAGTAACAATCAGTAAACACTTCTTTGCTACCACCCAAAAAAACGCCGCGCTACGTGTCCATCGTTGAAACCGTCACACGCACAAGTCGGCTAAGCCTTCGTTTAGATACATCCCAAGCACCAGCATAGTACGCCAATGGAGGCAACTGAGAGATCAAATGTCTCCCGACGCGCGCGCCAAAGGCGGCTCCGCCAAAACAAACAGAGCCTAAGCGGTCTTCAGTTTAAAAAACAAAGCCGGTAGCACACTCTCTTCGGTGCAGCGTGGTCAACCATCGGCTCATCCGGCTCCCACGGACTGGGGAAGTAGACGCGGGCTGCGCGGCCGGTTCGTTCGACTCTCCTCGAGCCCGCCTGAGCGCTTCACCTGCTTATCCCCGGCCGAGGCATTCGGTGGCGGCCAGGCTCGGCGAGGCTTGGCCGGCACGCGCGGTCCGACCCTCGCGCGGCTCACCCGGCCGTGTGACCCTCGGGGTCGCGTGACCTTCCGCTCGTAGGCACGCGGCCAAGAGCTGTCGCGGTTCGAGCATCGATCGACCGGGCCTCGGGACCTGGGAATTCAGACGTCTCCGCTGCCACGACTACGACCAAAGGCACGCCACTAGAGCCCCCCTCCTCTTCCAGGGCCCGCTTCCACCTCCCGTCTCGATGCACACGCAGACGGTGGACAATGGACGGGAAGACCGCACTCGGCTGTCGCTAAAGAGGCTGTCACTTGCTTTAGCTCCTCGAATCTTTAATAAGAGCTAGAAAAAAATAAAAGCGCAAAAAGCAGAGGCGAGAGGAATAATAGTTAGGGGACGGACTTCAGACTTTTTGTTTTACGTCCGATGCTTGTTGTCTGAATGCATTCGTATACGCTGGCGAGTCCACTGCAGAATCAACCCAGGAAGTTTCGAATTCGTTGTCTCTGGGACAGGCTTTCTTGCCTCTGTGCAAAGCACGAATATCTAAAGTTTCCTTCACTCCTCCTTGCTACTTCTATCTTTTCTTCTCAATCTTTGTTTTTAGGCAAAACAAAAGCAACGCGGCCGCTTCTTGTAAAGTGGCATTTGTCTGTGGGCACCCAAAAAGGATACGTCATGATGAAAGGGCAAAATAGATATAGGACACTACTGCCTCATGTCAGATGCTATCTGACAACATGTTAGTATGTGTTCTTCCATCTGTTGTAGAAGAAACTAAACTTAATCAGACGTAAGATCGTGACCTCTACTTTGTATTGCTTTCCTCTAACACACCATAGACATACATTGAAACATTTGAGAGTTCCACGAAACTGTTAAGGCCGGTTCAGACACTTGCGTTTGAGTGCGTTTGACTGCGTTGCGTCGAGAACCGAAAGCGAGTCACCGGCACATCCGTGCTTCGTATGAAGCGTGGAATCCAGTTCAAGGAATTATCTTGGCACGCGATATAAGCAGCAGGGATGTCCTGGTTTCTCGCTTCCGCAACGCAGTCAAACGCAGTCAAACGCAACTGTCTGAACCAGGCTTTACTCGTGTCCCGGTACGGTACAGGGTATTGGTCGTCGCTACTGCGCATGCTCGCCAGTACCGTAGACGTGCTTGACCTCCTGCTTGTATACCTCAGTGTAGTGGGGCGAACGGCAGCACCGTATTCGTCTTCGCGGGAGTAACCGAGTAAAAACATAAAAAACCCGTACAAGGCAGAAGCTCTCAACTTAAAAAAATATATATATACAAGAAGTCAACAGGTGTTATTTTGAAGATGAGCGCATTTGGTCGGCATTTCTTTTTATTTTTAATAGCGAGTTTACTTGGGACGGTGGATGCCAGTTTTTCGGGTTATGTTGTAATGGTCCCGAAGATCCCTATCCCACCCATGCATTCCAAAGGGGTCCCGAAGGGGCAACAAATGACGTCACACACGCCGGAGTGTCACGCTCTCGGATGTCGCGATCCTGGCGGTCGGTCGTAGAAACGCTGGCGAAAAGCACGAGCGAACGCGTGTGTCGCTGTCGTCGCGGCGTCCCAACTTCCGGCTGCCGAAGCTTCCGTGGACTGCCACACTGAAGAGCGACCCGCAGCGGAACAGGCGTCTGCCACATCCACCGCCGCTGCTGGGACGCCGCCAGGATCGCGACCGGCGACAGCGTGACACTCGTATGACGTCACAAGGCTAAAATTGAGGGTTTTCGGACGCGGTCAAAGTACCCCCGTCGGAGACCCGTTCCAAGCAGCATAGTAATAGTGACTGACGGCTTAGGAAACGCAGGACGTGGCTGGTCCGGAGCATCTGATCACAGCTCCGCAGCCAACGAGGTTAGGGAACGAGCCGTACTAACGCGGAAGACGAAGCAAGAAACGCGCGCATGAAGTCAGTCACGATCGGCGGTTCTCCAGCTGTCAGTGATCCAAGTCAGCTTACCGGCCATGCCAAAAAAGTAATCCAAACGCACGATGAGACGCTGAATGAAAACAAAACAAAACAAACAACAACCGTGCTTTCGTTTTGCAGCGGCACCAAGACTTGTGTGTTCGTGCACGATCGACGAGAACAAGTAAAACCACGTGCATTGGGGTAGGAAGAGAGACGAGTGAGAAAATTACAGGTTTCGCCGCTTCGCAGGTATACCGCGGCTCGAACGAGCTTGTTCGATTAAAAACAAAAATATACATAAACTTTCGCTTGATAGTAATTGCGTCTTTAGCTCTTTGTTAGGGAGAGCAAGGAGTATGTCATGATCGGGAAAAATGCAAATCCGTCAGCGGAAGAAGACTTAAAACTACTCAGGTCAGGCGCTGCGGTGTAATCTTGATTTCCTTTTCGCGCTCCTCTACTAAACTTTTCTCTCACACTATGAAACATTATTTACATGTAAGCATTCGATGTCTTCTTTATACGGCGCCAGCGTCACGTGGCACAGCCGGTGGCTGATGGCCAGAGCAAGATAAACTTTACGTATTCGGCGGTACCGTCCCCGTTTATGGAAGTAGAACACAAGGAATCGAAACACAATGAAACAATACGTTAGCTAATACATACTTGATTCTGAGAAAATCACCTCTGTGTTAAGTTATGGAAACTACCGCTTGAGGATACTTAATGCTCACGTCAAACTTTTTTTTTTTTTTTAATATTATGTACCTTGATCTGACTTGGGTTTGCTAAAGCTGGTTGCGGAGTACTTCACGATACCGCCATCCGGTATGATACTTAGCACACCCCTTCACTCCTTACTCTTTATTAGTACAACATATCAATTCTCAAGTGCAGCCGCTGCAATGTCTTTTTTTTTCTCTAATTCGCCACGGAGAGTCTATTTTCTGGCAGGCATTTAATGTAGACAACCTTAATCATTTACAGTTTTATAAAGATATAAAAATATTTGTTATCTCACTTGGTTTAGATTTTTTTCTTCATTCCAGCATACACTTCAATAAGAAAAAAAAAAAAAAAAAACACAACAAACTTACGTCTCCTCATTTTGTGCTGACTAAATCAGACCGGCAACTGTATGGCCGAGCCATCTGGACTTTGAATATTTTATATTTTGAGAACATCCATTTAATATATTTTGTAAAAAGATCATGCAAAAAAAAAAAAAGGAAAGAAGTTTCAAACCTTGAAAAAATCGAGAGACAAAACTCGTCTCAATTTTTAAAGGCCGCTCGTTTTACGAATCAGAATAACCTGGACTTGGGGGAAAAATTATCCTTACCCTGTTTGATCAATTGTTGGAGCATGCGCTCCCACGTTCGGACTTCGAGAGTATCAGCACTATTGTAGGTAAAGATCGATTTCAAACTTGAGACTCAGTCGTAGGAATGAATTTTTATCTACCGTTCAAAGCGCTCTAGTATACTCTCTTGATTGTGTCTTAATTTAAACGTCACAATTTTTTACGAGCACTGCTGGCTTACGTTATTGGGCGTAAGGAGAGCCATTCAAACGTTTACCCTTAGTGTCACAAGATTGTCAAGTACTCGAAGTTCTAGACGCGAGATTCCAAAAAGCAGCTGGCCAGAAAGTTGAACGAAGAGCCGCGCACAGAGAGAATTAAACATTCACGCTGCTATACCTTGAAAACGCTTTGAAAAAACAACAAAAAACGCGAGCTATCTTGGCAGGATCCGCCTGGTCTAGTCCTCAAATGGGCCGGGGGGGGGGGGGGGGGGGGATGGGGTGGCGTCGTTAATCAAGCCCGTTGTTGTAATTAGTCATTCAGCTTTCCCTCGTACAAACAAACTTCCTTTGTTCAGGCAGGCGTAACGGGCCTTCTCGCGCGAAGCATCTGAGACAATATACAAAAAGCGGACAGACATCGCAGGCTGAGACGCCGAGGAGTAAGACTAGGAGAAGGCGAAACAAACAAACACACACACGGACACACACCCATAGCATAAGAGCGAGGCAACACAAACGAAAAGTGAGAAAGGAAGATCCGAAGAGGTCAGCTTCATTAGGCAGGGATTGCATTCCCTCCGCGCTGCTTATATACCCCGGCGAGTGCGCGTCTCCCCGGAAAGTGTCGGGGGAGAAAAGCTCATAAATAGAAAAGGAGGAGCCTCTCCCTTCCGAACACGCTGCTTAGGCCTGTCGGGTTCTGGCCCCGGCGACAACGCGGTGCTGCCCTATGAGAGGCCGCTGAAGCGACCGGCCGAGATTCCTCCGGAACCACTCGTGCGGATGCGCTGGCTTCAGAAACCGAGGAGTTGGGAAGAAGAAGCGCTGACGTCGTCCAGGGAGCTTCCGAGGTTTGTCAGCTCCAGCAAACTGGCTGCTTGTCCCCCACCCCCACCCCTCGAGACCCTAGGGTGGCTCTGAGGCATCACTCCGTTAGCGGAAGGGGAATTAAATGCCAAGTAATTCCCACCTGTTTCTTTCAGCTGCGGCGCTAGTGGGTCTGACTGGGAGACCTGCAGACAGCCGTGTCGAGCAAAGCACCGAAACAAGCACGAAAAAAAAAATTGCCGGTTAAGATGCGTTGTACATCAGCGGCCCAGGACTCCAGGGATGCACTACCGTCTCGGAAGGTCTTATGGGTTGCCGAGGGCCTTCCATGTCAGCTTCTTTGCTAGATTTCTAGTTACTCTGCACGCCTTGCAAACGAGGAGTAGCAATGCCGGTCTTTTAGTGAAAGAGGAGCTACCCTATTAAAATGGAATATATATCAGCCGTATGCGTTTGAGTGACGACGACGTGGAAGGAACAACCGGTCCAAGTGCGTGGAAAGCCAGTTCTTTCCAAGTAAACGACTATGCCCAGTGCTTAGTGGAACAACGTGTACGCTCAACTACGTGAATTGTTCCACCATTCGGGCTCAAAGCACATGCTGTTGGGAAGATTGCACGAGCTCTGAGGATATGGCAATACATTCCGAATTCCGCGTCGAGGAACGTTTAGCTTATTTCGCTCCTGTTAGTCGACATACGCAGTTACTTATTTGCAGTCCATTTGTATTGCGCAGGCCCTTTCTGTACCCAGTGGAGTCCTGAAACTTTCTGAATTTTTAAACTGCGTCTACCGAAGTCACAATTGGCGCTTTTTAATCTCCTTGGTTTTGCAAATCCATGTGAATTCCCCGGAGACAATGTGCTTTAAGTGTAACTGCATTGCTTGCGGCAAAAGTGCGTGCTAGTTCTACCGCCATCCGGGTTCGCAAACGCCATAGTCAAAATTTCGAAATTATCACAGGTTTTCGGTGTTAAGAATTTACTATTCCCTCTATAAAATTGATATAAGAAAAAAAGGTAAGCTTAAATATTGAACTAACAACCATAGCACGCTCTCAAAAAGACACATGGACGCGGGTAAAGAACGAAAATAGAAACTCGTAAACAAACATGATATGACCGGATTTTCGTAATTCTTCATGCGTGCGACGCCCCCACTCACTCGTCCGGACGACTTCAGCTTGTGGCTCAAAAAAAGATGTAAATAACTTCAGGTAAGTATCTGACAGGCCCAAGATATATGGCGCCCCAACTACATTTGCATCACCTTGAGAATACATTCGTCCACTCATTCATCGCCAGGAAACTGGATAACGCTAATTTTCGCTAGTAAATTGACAGAGATTTCCAAATGCTCGATCGAGGAGCGACATTCCCGAAAGAAGGAACATAAAAACCGCGACAAGAATGTAAATTTTCGAAATGTAATTTCAGGGCGTACTCCCCTATCTCACTGTCTAAAGCGGTTCCTGCCAGAACAAGGGTCGAGTGTGAGCAGGGTGTAATTACCAACAAAAAACAACACACACACAAAACACTCACACGCACGCACGCACGCACGCACGCACGCACACGAACAGGCACACACACGCAGATATATACACATAGACCCCACTAACGAAAGATATAAGGGCGCGAGAAAATGGCACTCGACCTTCCAATATCCAACGTCCCAATTGGAACGTCAAGCCCTTTGCGCTCACCGCTGCGTCCTATTGGCGCGTCGTAGGACGTTAGGTGATCTCCGAGATTGTGCGGGATAGAAAGGGGCGAACGCCCGACCCCCCCCCCCCCCCCCGCCTTTGGAACTCGCCCAGACACTGCGAGTCGTCGCGAGCAAAATTTCCCTCAGGAGGCTCCGACGGACGCCATAAACGTCCGCATTGCCCAACTATTTCTTTGGCAACGGAAAGCGAGGGGGATGCCCGAATGACAGTTCGTTTCGGCTGGTTTGTGGAGACGGGGGGTGCGCGAACACCGCCGGGAGAAAATAGGAGCACGGACTGGGAGGAGGAGGAGTAAACTTTTATTGATTGCAACAGACTTTTGGTCTAGGTGGGGCCCTAAGTCCAGGGCTCCAGTGCTCTCTGCCGCAGCCTTCGCCCTTTCCGCCAGCATTTGCTGGTCGTCAGGGGAGGGGCTGAGCAGCGCAGCTTCCCAGGTCTCGTAGGAAGGGGAAGAGGGAAGGGGGAGCGAGGGGTTGGAGAGACACGTCCAAGTGACGTGATAGAGGGATGGGTACTTGCCGCAGTGTGGGCAAGTGTCAGGATATTTGTTGGGGTAAAATTTATGCAGGAGTGCCAAATGTTTGAATGCTGTCATCTGTAACTGACGCCAGGTCGTGGCCTGCTCGCGGGTTAGTGAGTGATGAGGTGGTGGATATTAGAAACGTTGGCCGCGTTGAAACGCCAGGACTTCGGGGAAGGGGATTGCGAGAGGCGAGGAATCTTCGGTGGATTCGTCCGTGTCCGCGTCGGGTGCCCGGATAGTGCAAGCTCGGGCGACGGCGAGTGCGTGCCGATTACTTTCGACGGATTCGTGACCTGGGGTCCAGACGAGAGCCACCTTCGGAATGGCTGGGGCTTTTCGTTTGGAGAGCGTGAAAGGCTTGGGGTGAGATGCGACCAGCTCTGAAACGTCGAATGGTCGCTTGGGCGTCGGTAAGAATGGTGATGTGTTGGGGGCCGTTCGCAACTATTGCTAGGGCTATGGCCATCTCTTCGGCGACTGCTGGGGTTCTTGTGCGCACCGTTGCTGTGATGAGGACTGGGCGTCCCGGCTTGCGCAATGCCGGCCGGCCTTTGTCCTTTTGCCAAAGGGCAGACGCCGGGGCCGTGTCTTCTGGTTCGTGACTGCTCGAAGGATGCGATCAGAAAGTGCCGTGTATATAAAGGAGAGCCGAAGAACAACGATAATTATGGCAATAATTGCGATAATTGTACAAGACGTTACGCGCACGCAACGTGAGAACGGACGTCCATAAAGTTTGCGCGCGTGCTTGCACGAAACCCTTCAGCCAAATTGGCCAAAATGGTCAAAAGGCATGGATGCTAGCCTATGCTATACGTTATAGGTGCCCGACATTTGCCGACAAAAAACAAAACATTTATTTTTACTCCTTCACACAAGCCGATGAAAAGATAGGCCGCCTACTGGTCTGCTTTGGGTGTTTTCAAAACGTGCATCTGTTTTGGATTGCGCGCACTGAAGTACATGTTGGTGTCGGAATACTGTGGCGGGTTCAGATGCTTGGACGAAGGAAACGAAAAATTACTTTGGGATGCGTAAAGGGTGCAAGCACTAGATTAACTTCAAGTTGCTTCACTGTTATGCAGATCTATTCCCCGTAGTACTCTACTATTTAGTTGATTATATTGCGAATTTTGCTCTCCCGGTTAATAAATCATGCGACTCGCCACGAGATGCGAAAGGCACAAGACTTGCACGATTTGTAGGTGTATTATTTTTACAGCTGCAATTTTGGCTTTTGAAAATCCGTGGTCTTGTGTTGCATCGCGTGCTGCTGGACCTTGCCTTCTACACAGTCCATTGGTACGTACCCTATCAGGCGACTTCTTTTTTTAATGCGAAAGCATTAACTGTCCAAGTAGCTGGCGTTGAATCTAACCGCGAAAAACGGCAGTTAAATTCCGGCTGAGCGAAACGGCACCTTAATTCCGGCTGAGCGAAATGAGTAATAAATTCCCATTGTCTGGGGCGCGTTATAGTTCCAAGGAACGCCACCCCACAGAGAAGCCCTCTTCCTGACGCTACGGCCCGCACGCCGGTAAAAGGGAGAGGGTGGCGCGCGCGGTCCGGAGGGCGGGGGGAATTCCTGTCCCTCTCCTTGTGCCCTTCTGTTTCACGTGTTTACGCTCTGCTTTCAGCCATATCGCGCCGCGGAGGAGCGGGGCGCGCTGCCCGCTGCTTGTAGTAACGCGCTGCGTGTAGGAATGCTTCGTATTCCTACACGTACAGTCTTAAGTGCCTCCTCTAATTTTTCCTCTGTTTGTACCACTGGACTTCGCAAGATTAATTCCTTGTCGACTTGGAAGGAAAAAAAAATGTGTGGGGAAATTGCCGGGCATTTGTGTTGCATACGTGAAACGTTCCAGCATCACGTGACAGAGGTCAACGTGACGTCAATTTCCCAGCTAATTTTAGTGGGGAAACTGAATTGGTGTGTAGGTCACGTGACGTTAATTTTTTCCGCTAAATTTAGGGAGAATATAAATTGCCGTATAGGTCACGCGACGTCAATTCTCCCCGCTAAATTCGCTGGGAAACTGAATTGGTGTGTATGTCACGTGACGTTAATTTTTCCGCTAAATTAGGGGAGAATATAAATTGCCGTATAGTTCACGCGACGTCAATTTCCCCGCTAAATTCAGGCTGGGAAAACTGAACTGGTGGGTAGGTCACGTGACGATAATTTTTTCCGCTAAATTTCGGGGAGAATATAAATTGCGTATAGGTCACGCGACGTCAATTTCCCCGCTAAATTCAGCTGGGAAACTGAATTGGTGTGTAGGTCACGCGACGTCAATTTCCCCGCTAAATTCAGCTGGGAAACTGAATTGGTGGGTAGGTCACGTGACGTTAATTTTTTCCGCTAAATTTAGGGGAGAATATAAATTGCCGTATAGGTCACGCGACGTCAATTTCCCGCTAAATTCAGCTGGTGGAAACTGAATTGGTGTGTAGGTCACGGGACGTTAATTTTTCCGCTAAATTTAGGGGAGAATATAAATTGCCGTATAGTCACGCGACGTCAATTTCCCCGCTAAATTCAGCTGGGAAACTGAATTGGTGTGTAGGTCACGTGACGTTAATTTTTTCCGCTAAATTTAGGGGAGAATATAAATTGCCGTATAGGTCACGCGACGTCAATTTCCCCGCTAAATTCAGCTGGAAACTGAATTGGTGTGTAGGTCACGTGACGTTAATTTTTTTCCGCGTAAATTTAGGGGAGAATATAAATTGCCGTATAGGTCACGCGACGTCAATTTCCCCGCTAAATTCAGCTGAGAAACTGAAATTGGTGTGTAGGTCACGTGACGTTAATTTTTTCCGCTAAATTTAGGGAGAATATAAATTGCCGTATAGGTCACGCGACGTCAATTTCCCCGCTAAATTCAGCTGGGAAACTGAATTGGTGTGTAGGTCACGTGACGTTAATTTTTTCCGCTAAATTTAGGGGAGAATATAAATTGCCGTATAGGTCACGCGACGTCAATTTCCCCGCTAAATTCAGCTGGGAAACTGAATTGGTGTGTAGGTCACGTGACGTTAATTTTTTCCGCTAAATTTAGGGGAGAATATAAATTGCCGTATAGGTCACGCGACGTCAATTTCCCCGCTAAATTCAGCTGGGAAACTGAATTGGTGTGTAGGTCACGTGACGTTAATTTTTTCCGCTAAATTTAGGGGAGAATATAATTGCCGTATAGGTCACGCGACGTCAATTTCCCCGCTAAATTCAGCTGGGAAACTGAATTGGTGTGTAGGTCACGTGACGTTAATTTTTTCCGCTAAATTTAGGGGAGAATATAAATTGCCGTATAGGTCACGCGACGTCAATTTCCCCGCTAAATTCAGCTGGGAAACTGAATTGGTGTGTAGGTCACGTGACGTTAATTTTTTCCGCTAAATTTAGGGGAGAATATAAATTGCCGTATAGGTCACGCGACGTCGATTTCCCCGCTAAATTCAGCTGGGAAACTGAATTGGTGTGTAGGTCACGGGACGTTAATTTTTTCCGGTAAATTTAGGGGAGAATATAATTGCAGGTATAGGTCACGCGACGTCAATTTCCCCGCCCTAAATTCAGCTGGGAAATACTGACTTGGTGTTATGGTCAACGGGACGTTAATTTGTTCCGCTAATTTAGGGGAGAATATACATGCCGTATAGGTCACGCGACGTCAATTTCCCCGCTAAATTCAGCTGGGAAACTGAATTGGTGTGTAGGTCACGGGACGTTAAGTTTCCCACTATATTTAGCGGGGAAATGTACGTCACGTGACCCATACATACTGCGCGCGTTTCATTATGGGAAGTCACAGGCCACGGCTTCACGAAATGTGGCTTAACGAAATGCGGCGTCACGACATCCGGCCCAACTAGTCAAAGAACGTTTCACGTTAAGAAATGATTGATTTATTGATTGATTGGTTGATCGAATATCAACAAAAAATACAAGACAAAACATACGCGCGTCTCGCGTGTCTGATAACGCCTGCCACACATTTTCAAACCTGCCGGCACGCACATAATCAAAATACCACAAAGCCGTTTGGACCCAGCGAAAGCCGTATCTAGACTCAACGGAAGCTTTTTTTTTTTAAAGTATGGTTGCAGTATTTCTTTAGCGACTCCCTTCTCTATTAGGCAACAATTGGGTGCCTCCCTTTCTCCCCACAGTTTCCTCCCCAGAAGATCGTATACTGCAATTAGTGAACTGGCGAGTCTCGCTGTGCTGCCCTTCTTCCCACGTTCCGCAGGCCGCAACCAAATGCCCCCGAAATTAGGTCGGGCCAAAGGGTTAACTGGGAGCGGCAAGGTTGTTCGGCGTGGCTGAATCGCTCGTTCCTTTATTCCCGCCGACAAACAGCCGATTATCCGCACACGCTCTCGGATCAGTGCAAAATTGCCGCGCCGCTGCTTTTTTCCACAAGGTTAAAAAAAAAAAAAAAAGCAAGTTGTTCAGCGCACGCGCCCCCATCCGCCGAGGCGTGGCCTTAATCAATCTCTGTCAAACTTCAGGTGAGTTTTGTTCTCGATGCTGCTTCACCCTCGAGCCTTATTTCCAGCTCAGCTCCCTCCACCTCGCCCGCGCGCTGCGCCGTTTCGCCTTTCTTAGTTTCGACGCCCTACCATTCTCAATCTCTGATGTTTTGTTTTTGTCTCTGGGTGTATGATGTTGCCTGCTTTTAATGCAACCGCTTCATTCGTACTTATTTCTTTTTTTTATTTGTAATTACTCGGTCTCTTGGTTTCAAAAGTTGATTCGTTACAAAGCGAGAAAATAAAATAACGCTAATATCCCTGGTACGTAGCAGAAGCACAAAAGCGTCTCCATTCTTTCTCAAGGTTTTCGTCTCGCGTGAGCTCTTTTTTTTTTTTTTTTTTTGGGAGTGTCTGAGAATTTATGTAGAGGGAATAAAAAGGACTTAAACTAGCGCAGAAAAGCTAGCGCCATTTAGGGAGAAGATAGGGACCTTATTCTGCGCCAGCGAAAATTGAAGCAAGCATTAATTCACACGTAGCGGATAAACACTGGCTTACACAGTGCCGCGAATAACCAAAAATCTACCAGCGTTCTTTAAAAAAAAAGACGCTCCAGGGTAGAAATAAAAAAAAAAATAAATAAAAAAAGCGAAGAGGAAAAAGTTGTTATTATCTCTTCAGACTGCTCGGAGCGGAGTTCACAATGAGCGTTTTGTTTGATTTTTTCTATGTTTTGTGTCGTTACAAGGAACTATGAACCGTAGATGGCAGAAGACCCACCACCAGAAACTACGAGGCCTGCCATTCTGCTCTCTCGAGCAGAAGTTAGCCTAGGATGAGTTACTACCCCATATTTTGCTCATTGATCTTCCCTTCCTTCGTTGTTGCTGAGCTTTCTCAACTTCTGTGTGTGCTGTGAAGACTTCGAGCTACCTGAAGGCGGGGCCCAATAACCATGATAATGGCAAGCACATACAAAATGCGCATAAGCTGAGAAACACACGACACTTGTAATGCAAAGTAGCAGATGTAACAGAACAGACCAAAGACGTCTTCGTGACTTCGAAGGCTGTTATGTATTCGATTTCATCTTGACGCCGCAGGCGACACACATACACTCACAGAGGTCTCCAGTGTTTCCGGCACCGTGACACACTCTCACATCCATTATTCGTCGTCCTTCAATCAGTTTAGCCAAAGGCAAGGGCGACTGATAATGTTATACATAACATAGCCCCGAGAGAGTAGGCAAGCAAAGGACGAGGCATACACCAAAAGTCACCTTTACTTACCTGCAGTCTCGGGGTTGTGTTATGTCTAATCATCATCGTCTCGTTTGCGCCTTGACTTTTTGTTTGCTAATCTTGTGTTCAAATGGTGATACAATTTAACTGGAAAAGGGGCTGCGCCGTTTTGCTGATAAGACTGCGTGATCTTTGGCTTTAGCGCGATACCACTTGCCGGTCTCATCGGCTAGCTTGGTCGAGGAAGACCTTGCTATTTCAATGTGCTGTTGAAGCGTATGTAGTTAAGCTGTTATTAATGATGTCCGGAGATGTTGAGTTCAACCCTGGGCCATTCACAGAGCGACAAGCGGAACAGCTGCTCAAGGCTGTTTCGAATCCTGCCAAAACTAGAAAGAGGGCAAGATTCTCTTTTTAAGCGAATTAACAGTTATAAAACAAAACCAGCTTATTGTTAACACAAAACTGGATACCCTATCGGGCAAAATGACTGCACTAGAAACAGAAATGGCGTCAGTTAAGTACTGTGAGAGTAGAAATGCAAGAAATAAGGATGTCGCCTCAGGAGCTTACTAAACAGGTCGGATCATTCTGTCAGCACTACAGGATGACCTGGAAAATAGATCGAGGCGTTGCAATCTTATCTTTTACGGAATTGAGGACGACCAAAAATAAACGTGGTCCCAGGCACAAACCAAAGTTATGGAAATATGTGAAACTAAACTCGGAACAAAACTTTCCGAATCAGACATAGAGCGCTCCCATAGGCTGGGACGTTTTAGATCTGACAAGCCAAGGCCCATGATTGTAAATGTTTTGTCTTTTAAAACAAAACAACACCTTCTATTTTTGGGATTTTAGCTCAAGAATTATAAAATTGCGAATAGCGAAGATTTTTTCGAAAATGTGCTTTCCGAACGAAGGCAGCTTTTGCAATTTGGAAAATCGCAAGGGGAAAGGTTTAAACTACGTTTTAACAGGCTTACTATCGGTGACTACCTTTTTTATGACCCCAACAAACAGTCTGTTAGAGCTCAATCATAACAATCCCGTAATCGGCATCGTCAACCCGTGTCTCCAGTGAGTGATCTTCTTGTTCTGCTTTTAACTGTCGCAGCATAAAAAATAAGGTCAATGACTTCTCCTCTCTTCTTGCATCAATAAAACCTAGCCTAGTCATTGGCACTGAATCCTGGTTGGATGCTTCTATTACTAACGCCGAGGTTTTTCCATCTGATTTTTGTGTCTATCGCAAAGACAGAAACACGCATGGCGGTGGGGTCTTTATCTTGGTTCATCACAGCTTGCAGGGCACTGGAATCAATACTATTAACAGTGCTGAGTCAGTATGGTGTAGGGTAGCACTTCAAAACGGTGCATTTTTGACGGTTGGTTCTTTTTACAGACCTCCGGGTTCTAGTAGTCAGTCGCTGCTAGAGATATCAGACACGCTGCTATCTGTTTGCCCTGATTATTTGATACTAGGAGGTGATTTCAACTTTCCCGGTGTGCAATGGAAATCTGGTCTTCCTCGAACGACTTTTATTCTTCATTCATCAATTTTATTTCAAGTTGCAATCTTTATCAAAGCGTATTATCACCAACAAGAACTGGTGTCCAACGGACCAGTGTGCTAGATCTCCTTTTTACGAATCAAAAAGCTCTTATGTCTTCTGTATCGGTTCTGCCAGGAATCAGCGACCACGACGTCGTTATTGGTAATGTAAAATGCCCTCAAGCTAAAACTTCTAAATGCGTTCCCAGAAGGGTTTACTTCTATGACCAGGGTGCTTACTCTAGCCTGACGGAAGAGCTATTTTCCTTTCTTTTGGAGTTTGAGGAACTCAGTTTATCTTTAAATATGGACGATCTTTGGAATACGTTCTCGTGTAAATTAAAGCATTTAATTGATATTTATGTACCATCAAAAATGCTACGGTCAAGGCAGCGCAAAGATAAGCCCTGGATAAACGGAGAGCTGCGGTCCATCATAAAGAAAAAAAGGCGTGCTTATTTAGGGTATCGTAAAAACCAAACCACTGAGAGTCTTAGGCAACTTGAACAAGTAAATATTGTTTACAAACAGCAGCTAAAAACGGCGAAACAAAGCTTCCATAATTTTCTGGAACAACGTTTATAAACAAATCCCAAAGCTGTATGGAAATATATTGGGAGTAACAGAAAAGAGGATACTGGAATACCGCCAATTGACAGTAATATGGTACAATGGTATCTGATGATTGTGAGAAAGCATTATGCTTCAATAATTACTTCCAATCCATTTTTTCCCAACCAGTCACTGACGTGCCCGATCGTTTTATAGCTGAGTCACTCTCTCCAATGTCGAACTTAGAAATAAATGCTGTCGGAATTCGGAGCCTCCTTCTAAACTTGAACATAAATAAGGCCACTGGCCCTGACGAAATCCCAAATCGCGTTTTGAAGGAATGTGCTGACGTGCTTTCCTCTTATCTCTCTATTCTCTTCACAAAATCCTGGTCATCCTCAAAGCTGCCGGCAAAGTGGAAGGTAGCCAGCGTTGTGCCTGTGCATAAAGGTAGATCTAAGAGTAAAGTAGATAGCTACCGGCCTATATCTCTTCTACCCGCATGCTCGAAACAGCTTGAGCACATCATATTTAGCACTTTAGTCAATCATCTAAACACGAACAACTATTTTTCTCCCTTCCAGGGGCCCTAAACTCGTCAAACACAAAGTTGGAGCCGAAAGTTCGCAGAGCGCGCCAACTGGACGTCGGCGAAAAAACTGCGAAGTCATCGCCGTGATAGGCCAATCGGTGCGCTCCGTCAACTTCGACGCCAACTTTGTGTTTGACGAGTTTAGAGGCCCAGCATGGGTTTAGAAGTGGCGTCTCGTGCGAAACGCAGTTACTCGAATTTTTTCATGATGTGGCGTCTTCGTATGATAGAGGTTCTCAGGTGGATTGTGTTTTTCTTGATTTTACAAAAGTGTTCGACTCTGTTTCACACGAATTAATCTTACTTAAATTATCCTCATTAAATATTCCAGTTAATGTGTTGTTGTGGCTAAGAGATTACTTTACTGAGCGAAAGCAGTGCGTAGTAGTAAACAGTAAAAAATCTACATATGTGGACGTCACTTCGGGGGTACCGCAGGGGTCCGTTCTAGGTCCCCTTTTATTTCTCATTTTCATTAATGACATTACCATGGGCATAGAGTCAAGTATTCGTCTTTATGCCGACGACTGCGTGATATATCGATCAGCTCAGAACTCTGTTGATAGCACCGCTTTGCAACGGGATATAGACCGCATTTCAGACTGGTGTGAAATTTGGCAAATGAATCTAAACATTGATAAATATCATCATGTGCGCTTCACAAAAAAACAAAACAAACTAAAACGCTGCTTTTCTCATACAGCTTGAATGGCACTTCATTGACCGTAACTCCAGAGGTAAAATATCTTGGGATAACCTTTACAGAGCGGTTATCTTGGCAGTCCCATATTAACAAAATAACCGCTAAAGCGACTGATATGTTGTATTTGTTTGGACGCAACTTTAGAAACTGCCCTCCCAAAGTTAAAGGGGCTATGCAACAATTTTTTTACTATGGGCAAATACCGCTTAGAATGGATCACTGACGTTAATGACCTATGAAACACGCGTTCGTTTTTCACCCCACGCAATAGAAGTCCCAGAAAAAAAATTAAAGAAAAACGAGCAGCGTTAACCCCCTCAACTCTCAGCCAGAACAAGCGGCCACGTGATCTGGAGCCGATTATATGCCGCCAATGTTGATCATAGCCACGCGCTGGGGTTGGCCCCGCAGGGGGCGCCTGCGAAAGCAGGTGTTTGGGGAGTGGCGTCTCCACGGACCCCGAGCCATGCGGGTTCGCCCGCCCACGTCTGGCTGTGCGTGGCTTTCCCGTGTCCGGGGAAAAGGGCATCCTGGTGGTTGAGCCGAGCCCGGGGTAGGTTTGGACCCTTCGGGGCCCTCCGGGTGAGGCAATACACCACTTCGGCCCCCGCTTCTCGTAGACTGGAGTCCTGGTAAGGCCCGGCCAGGATGATTCAGTCTAGTCGCCTTTTCTTCTACTATCCCCTCCAATCTTTCATCTTTACCTTTCCTGTTTCTTTTACTTCTCTCTCACTTCTCTTACTCCTTTTTCACCCCTCTTTGGCGGCAAGGGCTAACCTTGGGTGGCAATGGACCTCTGTCTTGACCCACACTTGGGTATAGTTTCCCGGCAGCACTGTTAGCGTAACGTCTCCAGCCAAGCCCTTCTTGTTATGGTGCGTTACCTAACCCCTTGTTGGGCTCGGTGGTGGGCGGTGCACCGCGGATTCCGAAGACTCTTTGCCCTCCTATGGCGCCCCTCTCTTCCAAACCCCGTTCAGGACAAGCCATTAAAAGGCGCTGTCCTGAACACAAGACCATCGAAAAGAACCTGAGGTAGAAAACTTCACGAAGTTTTTCGTTGTTCATTCCCTCGATGAACAGAAACCCGTGTCAAAGCTATCGCCATTTGTTGTAGCCAAAGTACTTGAACACCTTGTAGGGTTTTCCTACAAGGCTAAAAAACTCCACTCAGGAGACCTCCTAGTTGAGATAAATAACAAAAAGCAAAGTGAAGCGCTGCTCAAGCTGAACACCATACTTGATGTGAAAGTGTCGGTGAGCCCTCACCGCACACTGAACACCATCCGTGGAGTCCTCTCTGAGGACGACTTCCTTTACACTAGTGAGGAAGAACTCCTGGAGGGACTCCAAGGTGCCGGCGTCGTTGCCGTAAAACGGATTATGTTCAGAAAAGATGGCGAAGAAATCCCTTCAAAGCATGTCATCCTCACGTTTGAAAGGCATACACTACCACAAACAATCAAGGCTGGATACCTCAACTGCCACATCCGCCCTTACGTCCCCAACCCCCAGCGGTGCTTCCGTTGCCAGCGTTTTGGCTACGGAACACGCAGCTGTCGAGGGAAGGAGACATGTGCAAAGTGTGGCAGTCAAGATCACGTCTCTGACATTTGTGAGAATGTTGCCCACTGCACTAATTGCAATGAACCTCACCCTACTTATTATCGTGGCTGTCCTGTCTGGAAGCAAGAAAAAGAAATCATTGCTATCAAAGTCAAAGAAACTATCAGTTATATCGAAGCTAAGAAACGGTATTCCTTCATGTTGAAGGGATCGTACGCCGACGTGGCGCGCAGGGGTCTAGCACCACGTTCGGAATCGAGGGCTACCCAGGTCTCACCTGAGGTTCTGGAGGCAGCCCTCAGGGCCCCACTCCCACAGCTGGGGCAGCAGTGCCCCCCCTCCTCCTGGAGGAAGTGCACGGGCTGCTTCGCTGGTCCCAGACAGGCCGGCAACTGCCGTACATGGTTGAAAAAACCCCGAGACTGCGGGTAAACGACACGACACTAAAAAGACTTTTTAGTGTCGTGTCGTTTACCCGCAGTCTCGGGGTTTTTTCAACCATGTGCAATGTACACCAGCTCGTTTGCGCCCTTACATTTTGTTCAACTGCCGTACCTGTCCGCACATCGCGGTCCTCTTCCGGGGAGAAGGGGCGAAACTCCCGCCCGACCTCCTCAGAGAGGACCTCCTCTTCGAAAGAGCGGCACAACCCTCGTGCCGCTCCCACAGTACCTAAGGGGCCGGAAGGGGCAGAGTTGAAAGACACTCTGCCCAACACCTCCGCTGCCTCTTCGGCTGGTCGTGGCCGGGGCTTGCCACCCCGTGCAACGAACCAGCCAAAACCTTTAGGTAAAGACTCGCCTCCACAAGTGGAGGCGATGGATGTTGCCTCTGAGTCCCCCGCTCTTGCATCCGACCAGGATGACATGGAGTGGCAGACTCCGAAGTCCAAAGGGAAAAAGCCAGTGGTCCCTCCCAAATAACCATCATTTTAATTCTCTCAATTTTTTCATTGACTCTCTTATTTTAATTTTACATTTCACCTTTTTAAATAAATGAAGAATTTGCATTTTATGCAGTGGAACTGTCGTGGTCTTTTACCTAATATTGATGACGTTAATTATTTTATGGATGATCTTCGGCCTATTGCCCTTGCATTACAAGAAACTCATCTTCAAGCTCATCACACACAGATTTTAAGGCGTCATCAAGTTTTTCGTAAAGATCGTTTTAATTCCACTTCTGGGGGCGTGGCAGTGATTGTGCAGAGTGGGGTCGCCTGCTCCGAGGTCCCACTGTGCACCCCACTGGAAGCCGTAGCGGTACGTGTTCTTTTAGACCGTCTTATAACAGTTGTTTCTATATATTTGCCTCCAAATGTTCCCCTGCATCTCCATGACCTACAGGGACTTGTGGGACAACTCCCTCAACCCTTTTTAATTTTAGGCGATTTTAATGCCCATCATCCCATGTGGAGTAGTGCTCGTCTCGATTCTCGAGGCAGAGTAATTGAACGGTTTTTACTATCATCCCAATTATGTCTTTTTAATAGTCGAGAGCCTACATTTTTTAGTTCAGCTCACAACTCATTTACATCTATTGATTTATCTATTGCATCACCTTCATTACTGTCTTGTTTTTCTTGGCAGGTTCTTAATAACCCTTTTGGGAGTGACCACTTTTCTATTGTTTTAGAGAGCGACATTTTTCTTCCCACCCTTTTAAAACGAATGCCTCGGTGGAAGTTGGACAAGGCAGATTGGTCTCTTTTTAAGTTAAACTCTACGTTGGATACATCCCTGTTTTCCTCTATGACCGCGGATGAGGCCACATTGTATGTGACGGAGCAGATCATAAACGCCGCTCAGCAGTCAATTCCCCAAACTACCGGTACTCTGCCACGCAAGTGCAAACCTTGGTGGAATAAGGAGTGTGCCATTACGCGCACGGAACAAAATAAGGCATGGGGCAAGTTCAGGCGGTATCCCACATCAAGAAACCTGGTAGAGTTTAAAAAAACGAAAAGCCAAAGCTCGGTGGACGCGTAAGCGATCGAAACGAAAACCTGGATGAAATATGTGTCATCTCTGAGCAGCTTTGTAACTGCTAAGGAGGTCTGGGATAGACTCAAGAAAATCAAAGCGGTCTATAGGGGTTTTACGATCCCCATTTTCAATCCTCCATCTGCATCACTGAAAGATACGGCTAACGTCCTTGGGGAGTACTTTTATTCTGTGTGCAGCTCCTCTAGTTATTCCGGTTCCTTCAAGTTGTTTAAACGACGAGCAGAGCAACATATTATAGTCAAAACGGGATCAAATGCCGTATGTTATAACCAGCCTTTCACACAGTATGAGCTAGAGAATGCCCTACATATCAAAAAGATCTCTGCTCCTGGACCCGATGGAATTCATTACGAAATGCTGCGTAATCTCTCTACAGAGTCTCTTGAATCCCTTCTTAATTTCTTTAATTCCTTGTGGGAAAGGGCTTGTTTTCCAGCAGCTTGGAAACAGGCACACATTATCCCCCTCCTGAAGCCAGGTAAGGATCCATCTCTGCCCTCTAGTTACCGTCCGATCGCTTTAACCAGCTGCCTAGGAAAAACTTATGAAAGACTGATAAACAGGCGGCTTGTGTCCGTTCTAGAAAAGGAAAGTATTTTGGATAACAATCAGTGCGGTTTCCGCAGAGGACGATCGACCTTGGAACATTTGGTGCGCTTAGAAACGGTCATACGTGAAGCATTCGTGAATAGGCAGAATTGTGTCAGTCTTTTTTGATTTAGAAAAAGCCTACGATACGGCATAGAGATATGGCATCCTCCAAGACCTTTATGGCTATGGAATTCGCGGTCGTATGCTGCAGTGCATAAAAGATTTCTTAACAGGGAGGACGTTTCAGGTTCGACTTGGTACCGTATTGTCAGATCCGTTCGTTCAGGAAAACGGCGTTCCCCAGGGAGGTATTCTGAGCGTTACACTTTTTATAATCAAAATGAATTCCCTCGCCCAGGTTTTGCCGCCGTCAATTGCATACTCTCTTTATGTTGACGACATCCAGATTTCAGCATCGTCGTGCAATCCTTCGAGCTGTGAGCGCCAGCTACAGCTTGCCATAAATAAGCTTGCAAAGTGGGCAGACGAAAATGGTTTTAAGTTTTCTCCTGAGAAAAGCGTCTGCGTCCCATTTTCATTACGCCGTGGTCTGTCACTAGAACTAGAGCCACTAAATGAGCTGCGCTTAGAGTATCGGCACTCCGTTCCCCGACATTGTTGTGGGCGTCGCCATATTGGGGCTTGTGCAGAGCAGACGCAGCTGCAGATCGTCATGATTCAAAAGTGTGACTTCCTCAGCATTCGAATCGGTGTTAGGAAGCTCATGTAATATTGCTTTTCTCTGTCGCGGACTGTTTAAACATTTGTGGAGGACAGAAAAGCGTTTCCTGTGATTTCAGATAAAGCTTCAGATAACTGGCAACCATGATTTTAAGCCACAATATGGCCAAGTGTCGTTACTCTGAAGCGTAGCTTATTTAGTGACACTAACTAGAACCATCCCTGAAACTGCAAAGAACCTGCATCCCTGTCAGAAAAGAGCACGAGTTCTTAGGTGTCACCTTTGACAAAAAGCTAAATTTTATTTCTCACCTGAAGTCACTCAAAGAAAAATGTCTCATAACCGCAAATATTCTAAAAGTCTTAGCCCATAAAAACTGGGGATCTGACAGAAAATGCCTTCTACGTCTGTACAACGCTCTTATTGGATCCCGTCTCGACTATGGGGCTCCAGTGTATGGTTCTGCACGACCGTCTGCGCTCAAGATGTTGGATCCAGTCCATCACCTCGGATTGCGACTCGCAACAGGTGCTTTTCGGACGTCCCCTGTCCTCAGCCTGTATGCTGAATCAAATGAGATGTCACTCGAGAAAAGACGCCAACATCTAAGCTTGACATATTACTACAAGATACTTTCGAACCGTAATCATCCAACCTACCACTCTCTCCAAAAATCTAGATTTTGCCGCCTCTTTGAGAATAAGCCAAGCATCGTAAGACCCTTGAGTTTCCGAGTACAGCAATTTTGTTCCTCACTTGATCTTTGCTTGGACGAAGTCAGCCTTATGCAGAATGTAGACTGTGTTGCCCCCTGGGACATAGTGCCAATTGCTTGTGACTGGACTCTCACAAAGTTTAATAAGCATAGCGTCTCTGCCCTTATCATCCAACAGGAATTTTCTGAGCTTGAGAAGAAGTATGAAGGACACACACATTTTTACACCGATGGCGCCAAGACGTCGTCATTTGTTGGCAGCGCCGTGCATTCGGATTGTTTTATTAAAGTGAAACGCCTAAATGCTCTCTCCAGCATTTTTACAGCTGAAGTTTATGCAATATCTATGGCCATAGATTATATTCTCCGGGCTAAAATTAAGCAGGCTGTCCTATTCGTGGACTCTCAGAGTGCTGTTACTGCAATATGCTCTTTGAGAGTTACTAAAAATATGCTGGTGCAGCAACTACGAAATAAGCTTAATAAAGCTGTACAGGGAGGCCTAAATATAAAATTTTGTTGGGTGCCCAGTCATATGGGAATAAAAGGTAACGAGGAAGCAGACAGACTCGCTACATCCTCAGGTAATCTTACCCCGTCTCATGCCTGTTTGCCACACCAAGACATTAAACCTCTAACAAAGTCATGCCTTGTTCGTTTATGGCAGTCTGAATGGAACATGGAGTGCAACAATCAACTTCATATTACAAAGCCGGTTCTTGGGCTCTGGGAGAGCTCTTCTCACAAGAACCGATTCCATGAAGTATTATTGTGTCGTCTTCGAATCGGTCATTCTTACATATCGCACAAATATCTTCTTAGTGGGGAGGACCCACCGGTGTGTGAACATTGCGGGAATACACTTACCATCATGCATATCTTGTGGCTCTGTCCAGCTCTAGACAATGAACGTCGTACTCACTTTCCTGAATTGTTTCATTTCCAAATTCCATTCCATCCTGCTCTTTTACTGGGAGAACATCCCCTCATCCCATTTGACCGTGTGGTGACATTTATTACAAACGCAGGTTTTATTAATCAGATCTAGTTCCACATAGCCAATTATAATTTTATAGCACAGTAACAATAACAGCTTGTTTTCTTTTTAACTTTGTTTGGCGCAGTATGGCCTTCGTTGCTGTTGCGCCATAAAACCCCCAAACAACAACAACAACGCGCTGGGGTTGGAAAAGCACAGGACACGCGCTGAGTTCCAGACATTGTTATGGCTCGGCTATTGTCGTCGTTGCAGCGATTGGACACAGGCCACTACCCGAATGCTTCTCGAGCTATCAATTATCACGAGCCCAAATCGAGTGCCACGCAATGCTCGGGTCCAATCTATGAACCGCATTCAAATATCGTCATATGGGTGTACTGCGATCCCCACGTTACGTCATCGAATTTTGCAAAGGAGAGATTGAATGAAAATGATCGCTTTTGTCCTTGAAATTACACCGCAACAAAGGAGCTTCTTGGCCAGTGGCATTGCATGCGAGTATCCTTGAGTCCCACTAGTGCCAGTAAGCTCGTGTAAAGTGAAAAACATTCCAATTGAATATCGTTGCACAGCTCCTTTAAGGAGACATTGTATTTGACAAATATAATGCCCATTCTTGAGTGTGCTTGTCTACTCTGGGACCCCAGATACAGTATCTGTGTGACGACCTTGAAAGGGTTCAGAACAGAGCAGCGAGATTCGTGACCGGAAATTATGATTATACTGTAAGGTCGAGTGTCCTAAAAGACTGTTTTCGTTGGCAGCCGCTAAAATGCCGAAGATTCGCTTTACGTTTAAAACTCTTTCATAACATTTATAATAACAAAACGGGCATCAACAGGGGATCGTTTCTTCAGCTGCCTCACTTCATATCAAGCAGGGTAGATCATCAGCATAAGGTTCGCGACTATTCGTGCCGCGCTAATATCTTTAAACACTTTTTTTTCCTCTTACCACCCTTCAATGGAACCGTCTACCCGAGTCGCTTGTCATGGTATCATCCAACAATGTGTTTTTCTAGACTTATTGAAGAGTGCTTGTACCTTATCTCCTGATATGTCAAATGTATTAATAATTGTATAAAGCTTACTATTCTTCTTGTTCTTTCCACTAGCAAACTTTATGTCACAAACGTAGAGTTTGTTTATTGTTTTCCTCTGGCTGTATATCCCCCCCCCCCCCACCTTTCTGTAATGCCTTCGGGCGCTGAAGGGTATATTGAATAAATAAATAAATAAATAAAAATACAGAACAGCGAGCGGAACAAACATAACTGCAAAAGAATCGCCCGGCAAACAGTTCCCGCACCGTCGCCACGCATGTCGTCTGCTACGCAGAGGGGAAAAACAAAAGCACAAAAAAGCGCACGGTTGGCTGTAGCCACGTGACTTCCGCCACTCACTCTCCCCTCTCCACTTCTCCGACCTCCGTGCGCGGATTTCGGTTTCGGTGTCGAGCAGTTGCGTCTTTTGGCTTTATTAAAAATATACGCTACTCTGTTGCAAAATACTAATTGGGTAGTCCTCCGACACCATAATGAAGCGCCTGGCAGATTTGACAGGGGGAACTTTTCCCCTGTCAAATCTGCCGGGGGGAAACTTCGCCCCGTCAAATCTCCCCCTCGCTACCTCCACGGCGGCCTTGCTCTGCTCATCACGTGGGTCCGGAGAGCCACTCACATGCTCTGTTGGCTGTCGGTCAATCGCTCAAGGCCTCCGCCGCTTTGGAAGTCCCGAAAACGGGAAAGGGAAGACTCGAGTGTGAGGGGGCAAGCCAGGCGAGCGCGCGTCATGTCCAAGGTCGTGTCATTTTCCAGCAGTTCTGTGGATTGGATCGGATTCCCGCAGCTCTTGTTCCCAACGTACCTTGTATAGACAAACAAACCTGGTTGGTTTGGAGTTTAATAAAATAAATGATATATTCTTAAGTTCTTGGTGTTTCTACATACAACTAAAAGTCTGACTGTTGCGCACTGCGCTTTATTTATTTTTTTCGAGCTATGAACGTGGATCTTGACAAAGAAAGCTGAGCCGGGGCGGCCGAAACGCGCGCTTCGACGCAGGAATCTCCCAAATCCACCCGAAGCCGGACCTCTTTGGCCTTCCTGCCGAGGTGACGGCGGTAGCAAGGTCGGCGACTTCGTGAGCCGCAGGAGATAGACAGGCAGCCGGATCACCATTGGCAGGTGGCGTGTGACGTCAAGTCTGACGAGTACCGACGTCAAAGAAAAGGGGAGGAGGCGAGGAGGAAAATCGTGAATTTGGCTTGGCCGGTGTGCAAACAGACATTCAACTGACGACTACCGGACGCTTCAATTTTGAGGATTTTTGCAGGAGTCGTGTGGTCTGACGATTTTTGTAGTAGCCTGTTTGGACAGGCCTTAGAAGACATTTCAGGAAATGTTTTTGCTACACTTGCTACAACACCGTCAACACCGCTCGTCTCACCGACCTCCTCGCTAGGGGGGGAACCTTGTAGCGACTGGCAACAAGGCGCCGAAGGAAAAGACAAGCTGGCGCGTGAAAAGCGGTTCGCGGTTCCAGCTGCTGGTTCGACGGACTCCAGAACCCGCTGGCGCAGTTACAAACGCCTCAGAATTCTAATTATGTAAATATTGTAAAATAAATTAGTTCAGGATCGTAACCCCTTCAAGTGGTGTGATTTACACATTTATCTGGCGATTTACGCCAGATAAATGTGAGGTTTTGTTCAACCACTGTGCCGGATGAAAAGCTTTTGAGTAGACGCGGAATCCGGTATTCTAACCTTATTTTAATTCGGTCGGTTTTTGTTCTTTTTGTTTAAACACGTGGGAAGTATAAAAAAATAACAAAATAACACTTTAAAACCAATACCCGTTGGAAAAGATTACAAGAGGACGCTAAATATTCGCCTTCAAGAGTGGAACGCGATTCTAGAAACCCCCGCTCGTTCCCAAGCCGTGCAAGCGTGGCTGCGTGGCCTATACTCCGTTTCACCTTATGTTGTACCGCAGAGAAGGCTAGAAGCGCGAGCTCATAGCGTTGGAAGCTGCTCTTAAAGGGGCACTGACACACCAAAATCATATTTTTTTTTAATTATTCGAAACGATCGAAAACGATGCCGGGACATTACCCTCAAAATTTGAAACTTTAAAATTCAGTATTTGTGAATTAAAAAAAAACAATTTCCAAATGCCGAATTTGAAGTTCCCGCGCGATCCGCGCCAGTGCAGTGAGTCAAATTTTGCGGTCTCCTGCGACTCGACTTTCTTTCGGACCTCCGCCGTTGCCACGGCAACCCCAAGCGAGGAGGAGGTGAGGGATACAAGGGCGCCGGCGGGAAAAAACCGGTTTTTCTCCGACTCGCCAAGCTCGCCAACGAGCGCCGCCAAGTTTTCCGAGGGAGGGTACAAATCTAGGAAGCAACATCACACCGAACTCTGATTTCTGGTATTTCAAAAAGAGGGGCCGTAGTGCGTTCGCAATTGCGTTAAAAAACATGTTTTACGATTGCCGTTATTAAAGTTTATAGAAATGTCACCTACAAAGCTTCTAAATTTCCTGATTTTTGACGTCACCGATCAAAAGAAGCAAGGAGGTGGCGGCGGGAGATTTAAACGCCAAAACTAAAAAGGCGCGCGCGCGCGCGAAAACATTTTTTTTCGCGATGCGTTTTTTTTTTTGCGTGTCTATAACTACAAGTTGCATCGTTTTAGACAATAAAAAAAATACGAGCTTTGGGTTGTCAGTGCCCCTTTAACGCACGAGAGCTTGTGCCGCCGAGATGTGCCCTAGAGCAAGGAGCTCGCGCTTGTAGCCTTTACTGCGGTACATCCAGGCTCTGGGTACATCATAAGGTGAAACAGAGTATAGACCTTTCCAAAAAAGAACGTGTGGCCGGTGCCATTTTGAATGTTCGTGCGTATGGCGCGTGCTTTGCTCGCTTTCCGAAGCGACGAACACGCACGTGCTGGACTGTGAAGGTCGCACGCTGGACTGTGATTTTGTAAACATTGGAAAGGTCTATAGACCTTTCCAAAAAAGGACACTTGGCAGGTTCCATTTTCAGTGTTCGTGCGTATGGCGCGTGATTTGCTCGCTTTCCGAACCGACGAACGTGCGCGTTCTGGACTGTGATTTAACACGTGTGGACTGTGATTTTTGTAAACAGTGGAAACGTCTATAGTCGGTGGCGTTTCTGCTTCGGGCAATCGCACCATACGAACGAAGAATGGCTACCTTCCACGGCACGGAGCAGTGATGACGGCCTATTCTGGCCGCGGCTTGTTTGTTTTTGCATCGACTGATGATTACCGTGTAGTTCTTCCACCTCTGCCATCTGGAATGTTCTCTGCAATTACTGTCTTCGTCCACTGCGACGTGACCGGTCGCCCTTACCGGGCGGAGCGCTTTAGGGCCGACCTGGATCGAGTAGACCTCACGAAAGAAATCTCGGCAATCGGTGCACACCAAATGAATCATTTGTGGATACTGACACTTCACAATGCGGCGGCCAAGAAACGAATAGTGGAAGCACGAGAACTCTGCGTGAAAGACAAGAAGTGCCTTGTGCTCTATTCTGTTCGACTGACTATCTTTCGAAATTGTGCCCTCTATTGTTAGGTGTAGAATCCCTGCACAATGGTGGATACAAGGGCGAGCTTCTTGTGTTCGATTGCGACCGGGCCGCACGAACCCTCGTGCAGCGGGAGCACAGCTCGGAGCTACCCGCTCGCGCTACTTGCGCCTTCCGCTGGGTCGGCTATTCCACCATTGTGCAGTGGATCAGATTTTTTTTTAATTCACACGTGACTTTCGAAAGGGGTCTATTCTGAGGTTCGACTCAAAGCGCGCTGGATGCCTTTCTACGTTCTCGACGACGCGCCTCGGAGAACCTTCGAGCAGAACGGGAATGTGTAAGAAATCGCCCGCGACTCATGGGGGGTGGACGGCTTTCAAGGCATACAGTCCTTCACAAGACTGGTTCGCTTCAGCTTGAAACAGGGCGTCAGCATCGATAGTCTGCCATATCAACTAAAAGTCTGTGGCGGAAGTGTCCTTGTTGTGGCTCCCGGACGGGCACCTTTGTGCTTGCGGTGCAAAAACACTGGTCATATCCGAAAGTATTGCAGGATACCCCGCTGCCAGCAGTGTCGCAGGTTCGGTCATGTGACTGAGGACTGCATCCGCACCTATGCCGCCGTCACCGAGGGAGCTCCCAAGGATGACGCGCAGGACCTCGAGATAGATGAAGCCAAGGCCGAGGCACGGCGCAAAGTGTAACTCAAGGAGTGTCGGGAAGGGTCTGGTGAAAATAAGGCGTTTAATTCGGGTTAAAGAAAAGACACGTTAGCAGT
This sequence comes from Ixodes persulcatus, assembly GCA_013358835.2. Taxonomy (NCBI): domain Eukaryota; kingdom Metazoa; phylum Arthropoda; class Arachnida; order Ixodida; family Ixodidae; genus Ixodes; species Ixodes persulcatus. The sequence goes on along the minus strand of JABSTQ010001538.1, from coordinate 26,894 downwards.
AGGCCTGCACATCAGTCGGCGTGCGCTAGTCGTGTCGGTGTTCCGAGCACGAGCCTCTCGCACTGAGTACTGCGCTGGCTTCGTCAATGTCAGCCTTGTGGCGCCCTATTCGTACTGTGTCACAAGGGCAACCTCCCTTTGAAGGCCCCCAGCACCTACATGTCGAGGTGTCTTGGAGGTCTTGATTTTCGTCCGCTTCTCGGGACAATTATTCCAAGCTGCCAAGGTTGCAGACGTCTGCTAGTGCGACGAGTGATGCCAGTGGCCGTGTTCACCACATACGACTGAGGAGACTGCGTTGGTTGCAGCACTGTTCCACTTGTGGCTGCTCCTGAAAGAATTCGCACAGCTGTATGTGAAGGTGTAGGGTCTCGTTCTTTGACCCTATGACGGGTGTGATGAGGGCATCCACATCGTGAACTGCATCATCGACGATCCACGCCCCAGCCCAATGTTCGAGAGGCTTCACGCTCAATCATGTAACCTTTCCTTTACTTAATTGAACTGATCTGTACGACACCTTAGTCGTCGCATGGTGTCAGAAGTGCAATGGCAGTTCAGATGCACAAAAAGACGGCGGAGGTCCAGGGGGGCTATGTCGCACGTTTTGGACTCCCAGGAGACTAGGGAGAAGGAAGTGAGGTAGGTGTGAATGAGCCAACGAACGTATCTTAGCCGATACCGTCATCAGCGACTCCACCAATCAACATCCAAAGAGCGTTGTTGACGTCCCTTCCTTCTTCCTAGTCTCCTGGGAGTCCAAAACGTGCAACATAGCCCCCCAGGTCGCAAGCTTATGACGGTAATCGGTCCGGAAGCACAGAGCATCTACGGAACGTTCTCGCTCACCGAAGAAGAAATGAAAGACGTCGAAGCGGTGAAGCGGAAGTTCAAAGAGCATTTAACACCGAAAACGAGCCTGTCGTACGAGAGGTACAAATCCAACAAAATGAGGCAGGAAGGAGAGACCTTCCCCGAGTTTTGACAGCAGCAAGACTGCAAGCCGAGAAATATCGCCAATTCAGTGATTTGACGGATGAGCTCCTGCGAGACCGCCTCATTGGGGGTATAGCAAACGACAACGTCCGAGAAAAACTACTCGGAGATCCGGCAATCGACCTGGAGAAGACTATCCACATATATATGCAAAGCCAGCGAGCAAGCTACGCAACAACTGAAAGAAATCACCGCGAAGGAATCAGAGACAAAGCTGGACGCAATCGCGACTAACACAAAGAAAAAATGGCAGCAGAAAGCAGCTATTTGGGCAGAACAACCGCAGCAGCGATAGCGCAACTACTGCGGTGAAACTCATCGCTAAAGAGAGTGTCCAGCGTATCGGAAGATGTGCAACTCTTGCAAAAAGGTGGGCCACTTTGCATCTTCGTGCAAATGAAGTAAGAACCAGCAAAAATTGGTGCATGACGTTGAGCATGATGACGATGACACAGGCGAGATGTATATCTCCGAAGTCACAACCGCAGCCCGCACGACAAAAAATTTGATGATGACTGGTGTGAAACCATGCAGTTTCATTGTGGTAAGTCAGTCAATATGAAGCTTGATACCGGTGCACAGTGTAACGTGATGCCAAGCAGGACTTCCACCAACTTATGCTTGACAGTAACTTCATCATCAGTCAAGCGCATAGTGTCGTACACTCAACACAAGCTCTCAGTATTGGGAGAAGCTAGAGAGACTTCAATCGTGAAAGGCAAAGCGGAAAAAATCAAGTTCATTATTGTAGATGGACAAGTAGCACCAATTCTAGGCAGAAACGCCTGTGAAAAGCTCGACCTTGTGAAACGCATCAACCATGATGCCGAAGACATCTGTAAGGGCATGGGATGGGCTTAAGGGGTACGTGTACGATGCAGACCTCAAGGAAACAGAAACGGAAATGTAAAGCAGGCCGCCAAGAAAGGTGCCATATGCACTCATGGACGACGTAAAGAAAGAGCTCGACAACATGGAGAAGCAAGGAATAATCAGAAAAATTGACGAGCCACCACCTTTCTGCAGCCAAGTGATCCTGGTCAAGCAACGCGGCAAACTTCGTATTTGCTTAGATCCGACCGACCTGAACAAAGTGCTCCTACGAAGACACTATTCACTGAAGACGCTGGAAGAGATTGTCACACAAGTCAGGGGATCAACAGTCTTCAACTTGCTACACTTCAAGAAGGGTTTCTGGCAACTGGAAGTATCAGAGAAAACAAAGAAATACCTTGCCTTCAGCACACCCTGGTGAAGGTACACCTTTCTTCGTGTTCCATTCGGTATTGCAACTGCACCCGAAATGTTCCAGCAAGTCATATCACAAGTCCTACAGGGCCTAACGAACGTGTCGAACTCAATGGACGACATCTTAATCTTCGCCAAGACGAAAGAAGAACTGCAGGAACACACTAACAAAGTAGTCCAGAAACTACGAGATATCGGCGCTAAACTAATCTACGACATAAGTGTCTTCAACCAGCCAAGCGTTAAGTTCTTGGGCCATGTACTAACAGCTGAAGGGCTAAAAGTCGACGAAGACAAAATCGAAGCGATCGAGAGGATTGGAAACCCGAAGACCAAGACCGAACTTCAGCGACTTCTGGGTATGCTCCAATATCTTCAAAAGTTTGTCCCTAACCTGGCAGAGAAGACAAGCCCACTCAGGAAACTACTCAAGCAAGACATAGCATGGTTGTATAGTGAACAAAGCATCGATCTAGAAAAGATCAAGCAAGCCCTCAAGCAAGCGCCAACACTAGACGACACAAACGGTAAGATGACGCTTTCTGTCGACGCCAGTTCAAAGGCACTAGGAGCAGTTCTACTGCAGAACGGAAAACCCGTGGCTTACGCATCCTCCACTCTAACAAGCGCACAGCAAAACTATCCACAAATCGAAAAGGACGCACTGGCCATTAGATATGGATGTGTAGCAGCCGTGCCAGCTGTACCACTGGAGCGAAAGAAAAGAAGCCGAGGCGCACGAGTAGAGAGCACGAGACACGAGCTTTGCGATTCGGCGACCGAGTGGACCGGCGGCTACAGCGGACGATGTTCTCTACTGTTTCGGTTTTCTTGTAAATATTGTACATAAAATTATGTTGAGTGCCATTTGACTGGTACCCACATAACTGGTGACCCGGACGTCGATGGCCATGCAGTCTGGTGAAGGAGCCCCCCCAGCAAGTACCTCCCAGACAACCGCCACCCTGGGAATTGGAGCTACCGCGGTCCTCACCTTACCAAAGTTCTGGGCCGAGGACCCGGCGCTCTGGTTCGTGCAAGTTGAAAACAAGTTCCGCTTGCACCGCATTACCTCCCAGACTCGGCAGTACGAATTTCTCATTGACGCCCTCCCGCCGCAAGCCGCCACCGAGGTCCGAGATATTCTGCTATCCCCGGTCAGCGACACGCCTTATGACGTACTCAAGGAGGCCTTGATCAGTCTTCTTGTCGCCTCCGAACAACGACGCCTTCAGCAGCTCCTCAGAGCTGAAGAGCTAGGCGACCGCCGACCTAGCCAGTTCTTGCGTCATCTGCAACACCTGCTGGGTGACAAGGCGGCCTCCGTCGACGCCGCCATCCTCCGCGAACTCTTTCTACAGAGGCTTCCGGCTTCTGTTCGCGTCGGCTTAGCGGCGGCCCACACGCTTCCCCTCGTTGAACTAGCCGAGCTGGCGGATCGAATCATGGAGGTTACTGGCCCCACTATCGGTGCCACGCAGCAGTCTCCAGACCTCGTCTCCGACATCGCCGAGCTGCGTCGAGCTGTACAGGACTTGACGACCACTGTATCCGAATTTCGCCGAGAATTTCGACACCGGTCTCAGTCCACACGGCGGCACTCACAAGGCCGCGCGCAGCACGCTGGTCGTGACAACCGCCGTCGAGCATCACCATCGCCTCGACCCTCGGGCAACTCGCTCTGCAGGTACCACCGACAATTTGGATCGGAGGCCCGCCATTGTCACCCCCCCCCCCCTGTTCCTGGGATCAGGAAAACGAGACGGCCGATCGCTAGTGGCGGCGAGCGACCCATATCGGCCCACCAGTCGCCTATTCCACATCCATGACAAGCTGGTCGGCACCCGCTTTTTGGTGGACACAGGCGCTGAGGTAAGCATTATTCCCGCTACATCTTTTGATCGCCGACACCGCGCTAAAACCACGTCACTGCAAGCCGTCAACGCGTCCACCATTGCAACATACGGACAAAAGTCACTGACGTTGGACCTGGGTCTCCGGCGCCGATATCAGTGGCTCTTCTGGGTAGCGGATGTCAGCTATGCAATTATTGGAGCAGATTTTCTTAGAAACTTCAACATCTTGGTGGATATGGCACACAAGAGGCTGGTTGACGCGACCACTCACCTACAAGTTTCTGGCGTGGCGTCCTGAACTCCAACTCTTAGCCTCACCTTCATCAAGCCTCCTTCCAATACATTTGCCAGCCTGCTCGCGAACTATCCAGACCTCACGAAGCCACGCAACATAAGCGAGGTGCCTAAGCATGACGTCACGCACCATATAGTGACAACCGGCCCACCTGTTCATTGCCGACCCCGTCGACAAGGACCTGAAAAGCTGCGGGTCGCACGACAGGAATTTTAACATATGCTCCAGCTCGGAATCGTACGCCCGTCTTCCAGCCCCTGGTCGTCCGCTCTGCACATGGTGCCCAAAAAGAGCGGCGATTGGCGACCGTGCGGAGATTATAGGGCTCTAAACACAGCTACAATTCCTGACCGGTACCCGATCCCAAGCGTTCAAGACTGCACTGCCTTTTTGAAGGATACTACCATTTACTCAAAGATAGACCTCATAAAAGCTTACCATCAGATCCCTGTCGAACCTGCAGACGTTCCCAAGACGGCAATAACAACACCTTTCGGTCTCTTCGAGTTTGTCACGATGCCATTTGGTCTACGTAATGCGGCCCAAACCTTTCAACGGTTTATTGACCAGGTCCTCCGCGGTTTACCTTTCTGTTTTGCCTATCTTGACGACCTCCTCGTAGCAAGCAAAAACCCGGAGGAACATAAGAACCACCTGATCACGCTGTTCGACAGGCTGCGAGAGTATGGCATCGTGATTAACGTTGACAAATGCCAGTTTGGAGTACCGGAGCTAACATTCCTTGGTCACCACATCGACTCTCAAGGTATCCGGCCACTTCCAGACAAGGTCAAAGTGATCACTGATTGTCCATAGCCTACAACAAAGCGTGCCCTCCGGCGATTCCTGGGGTTGATAAATTTTTACAGGCGTTTCCTTCCCCACTGCGCCAACCTTCTACAGCCGTTAGAGGCACTGCTTTCTACCTCCAAAGGCGAGAAGTCAAAATTACCATGGTCTCCGGAGGCAAGGCTTGCGTTTGAGGATGTGAAGAAAGAGCTCACCAGTGCCACACTCCTCGTGCACCCGTCTCCAGATGCCCCAACGTGCCTCATGGTCGACGCCTCGGACATCGCTGTCGGAGGAGTGTTGCAACAGAAGATCGGTGATGTATGGTCTCCCATATCGTTCTTCTCACGTAAACTTCAAGATTCCGAGAGGAAGTACAGCACCTTCGGAAGAGAGCTGCTTGCGGCTTACTTAGCCGTCAAACACTTCCGGCACTTCCTCGAAGGACGTACCTTCTTCATCGCCACAGACCACAAACCGCTGGTCTATGCCATGCAATCATCACACCAGAACCATTCGCCACGTGAACTGCGACATCTTTCATTCATAGCGGAATTTACTTCCGACGTCCGCCACGTGAAAGGAAAAGAAAACACCGTCGCAGACACATTATCACGCCTAGAGCTGAATGCTTTCACCACAGAAAAAGAACAGTTCACCTACACTGAACTGGCAGCGGCTCAAGCGCAGGACGAAGAACTGTTGAATCCCTCAGGAAGACCGGCACGTCCCTCGTACTTTGAAGAAGTTACCCTCTCCGATCATGGCATCAGCTTAGTATGCGATACATCGACAGGAAAACCCCACTCCCTCTGCCACCCAGGCATATGCGCGACACAAGAGCTTGTAACGAACCGTTTCGTATGGCCCAAAATCAACGCCGACATTCGGGACTTCGTTCGCTCTTGTATAGCCTGCCAGAAGTCGAAGGTGCAACGCCACACGCACACACCACTCGGAAAGTTTCCCCTGCCATCCTCACGCTTTGAGAACGTCCACCTAGACAACGTTGGCCCACTTCCAACTTCACGGAATTTCACGTACTTGTTGACCTGTGTGGACCGATTTTCTCGCTGGCCAGAGGTGATGCCTCTAGAAAACATCACCGCGGAAGCAGTGGCGCGAGCTTTCGTTTTCACCTGGGTCAGCCGGTTCGGCGTGCCTGCCACGGTTACCACCGATCGCGGCCGCCAGTTCGAGTCCGCACTATTCCAAGGGCTAACATCTCTTTTAGGCTCAATACGGACGCGCACAACAGCATACCACCCTGCTGCAAATGGCCTCGTCGAGCGACTCCACAGACAGCTGAAGTCTGCGCTCCGAGCACAGCCACTCCCCGACGCGTGGGTCGACAACCTACCGCTTGTGTTGCTCGGACTACGTTCAACTGTAAAACCAGATTTGGGTTGTACCGTGGCAGAACTCGTGTACGGTTCTCCCCTTCGTCTACCTGCTGACATGATCGAACCATCAACGGCACAAGGGGTAATGGATCCGTCATCTTATGTCCAACGACTCCGAGAAGCAATGAGCTCCTTACGCCCAGTACAGGCAGGAAAACCTAGTGCTCGGCAAGTCTTCCTTCACCCTGCTCTCGCCCAGTCTTCACATGTATTTGTCCGTCGAGATGCGGTCAGAAAGCCCTTCAGACCTCTCTGTGATGGTCCATATCTCTTCGTAGCCAGAACACCAAAGTTTTACACAGCACTCATACAGGGACGTCGAGAAACAGTTTCCCTGGATCACCTAAAACCCGCTTTCACCGCCTCCCTCGACAGTGCTACCACTCCGGCCTCCCAGAACAATTTCCCCACCCACTCTACATTTCTGACGCAAGTGGCCAAGGCCACTTGTCTAAGGGGGGGCATCTGTAGCAGCCGTGCCAGCTGTACCACTGGAGCGAAAGAAAAGAAGCCGAGGCGCACGAGTAGAGAGCACGAGACACGAGCTTTGCGATTCGGCGACCGAGCGGACCGGCGGCTACAGCGGACGATGTTCTCTACTGTTTCGGTTTTCTTGTAAATATTGTACATACAATTATGTTGAGTGCCACCTGACTGGTACCCACAGATGTAAGAAGTTCCACCAGAACATCTACGGAAGGCCACTGAAGATTGAAACAGATCATCGACCCCTGGAAACCGTTAGCAAGAAGCCGCTATGACAGGTACCTCCACGACTTCAGCGACTACTTTTCGACATACAACCTTACGCTCCGTCAATCCGTTACAAGAAGGGCAAAGACCTCGTCATCGCGGATTTACTCAGCCGAGATTGTCACCCAACCGAGACAGCCGAAGAGTGCACACAAGACATAGAAGTCTTAGCAATCGTCCCGATGTCGCAAAGCACTCTAGAAGAGTTCAAGGAATCCCTACAAGATGATGACTCGTTGCAAGACGTACTGCAAGCTACCATGAATGGATGGCCAATCAACAACAAGATGACAGAGACCATGAAGCTGTTCTCGCCAAGTTGTGATGAGCTCGTTGTGTACGAAGGACTACTCTTTCGACATAATCGTCATACCAAAGGCACGGTACAAGAGAGTCCTGGAACGGATTCATGACGGACACCTGGGAATTTCTAGCTGTCTGAAACGAGAAAGCCAATCAGAAGATATCAAATGCTCGGTGCTTTCCTGTCCCATCTGTAAGTCTAAACAAAAGAAACCACCGAGCGAACCTCTGATGGTAAAATAAGTTCACAAGCTCCCATGGGAAAGGGTTGCTATTGACCTGTTTGACTTCAATGGGAAGACAAACATATAGCTATCGTGGACAGCTACTCTGGCTTCATTGACTACAGTGAGTGCCGTGCAAGTTGTCAAGAATATACTGAAGAAGTGTACCGAAAACGGAAGTGACGTACAACTAGCTCTCCTAAACTTACGGAATGTTCAACACCGCGACTGTTCAGTTGGCGTAAAAGAACAACCATTCCACTTAGCGAGATGTTGTTAATCCCCAACATTGTGGAGGACGTACGACAGAAAATGACCGCCCAGCGACAAAAACAAAAACACTACGCTGACCAGCATTCGAAACGAGCACCTGGGATGAGAACTGGTGACAAAGTTCGGATGTGGGAGGACAATCGCCATTGGACTCCCGGAGTTATCGTAAGGAGTGCATCCACGCCTAGGTCATACTGAGTTCGAACAAGAAGTGGACAATACCAACGCAACACTTCATTTATTTGTCCAACACAAGCAAAATGGGAACCTCCACGAACATGTGTTTCAAGCCCAACACAAGACTCGAAGGCCTCAAGTGGAACTATTCCACCAGAGCAAAATCAACCGGCGCACACCACCACAAGATCAGGCCGTAAAGTCAAGCCAGTTGTACGAATGGACTCGTAACAAAAAAAAAAGGCGGATGTGATGAGAGCATCCGCATCGCGAATTGCATCATCGACGATTCGCGCGCCAGCCCAATGTCCGAGAGGCTTTGCGTTCAACCATGTAACCTTTCCTTTACCTAATTAAACTGATCTGTACGACAGCTTGGTCGTCACAACGGGCGTCGTAATGTGCACCCGGCTTGGCTTTGTAGGCATGATTTCTTTTCCGAAAGGGCCTCGCTGCTCCACCGGGGCTGGAACTCTTTGTACACGACTGGTATATTTGTCCGTATCCTTCTCATCAGGAGTTCCGCAGGGGAGTACCCTTCAGTTGCAGAAGTATCCCGATGAGCAAGCAGCGCCTTGTGAATCTCCGGCGACTTGTTAAACAGCTGCTTCGCTGTCTGTACGGCCATTTCCACTGCCCCATTGCTCTGTGGACAATATGGGCTACTTTTTGCATGGCGTGATCCCCACTCCTTCGCGAACCTTTTGAATTCGGTGGAAGCGAGTCGGGGCCCATTGTCTGACCGAATGATGGCGCGTGCTCCGAAACGGGCAAAAATCTGACTGAGTTTCTGTGTGATGTCTTGGATGGTTGTCCTGTTTAATTTCTCAAGCTCAAAGAACCTAGAAAAATAGTGTACCACCACGAGGTAGTTCTCGCCATTTTCATAAAAGAGGTCTGCGCCTACCACTTCCCATGGGTAATTCGGGAGCGGTGTGTGTAGCAGGGGCTCAGTGCCAGGCTTTCGGTGTGTCTGGCACACTGGACTTCTTGAGACGTGGTCCTCGACACTTCGGCTGATGCTAGGCCACCAAACTGATTGGCCGGCTAGAGCTCTGCAACGACCTACACCCTGATGACCTATGTGCAGGCTTTCCAGCACATCGTCCTGCATGCTTGGCGGGATGACGATGCGAGTTCCCTTGAGGAAAAGTTCCTTCGACTCCCGTGAGCTCTTGGGACAGATTGGCATATTTTTGTACTGCAAGTGGCAGTGGCACGCCCCTGGGCGACGTCGTAGAACAATAGTTCTTGACTTTCACGATAGTTGGATCTCGCTTCTATTCTTTGATCCTCTCTAGCATGTTGTTAGAGGCCCTAGAAGTTCTACGCGGAGTAGCTCGTATTCTGTCAACGCTACTTCGAGACTTATTGGACTGCTGCTGTCCGTTATTGCCCCTCACCTGAATACACGAAGTGGCAGCGTAGATGCCATGCACGCTTAGATCGGGTGTACATGTCCTGTGAGCTCACTAAATGCCGTCACCGCCTATGCGGTATCCCCGTTGGCTTTCTCCGACCATACACTGGTCACCGTGCGTCTGTGAAGGGTGGACAAGCAAAGAAAAAAGCGATTTTGTTGGAGCTTGTGGAAGCCTAACGAAAGTCTGCTGGATGACCAGGCCTTCTGTTCTCGTATAGAAGACACTATAGCCGAAGCAGTGCAGGATATGGACTTTGACGCGATAGTTTGGGAAGCAATAAAAAAAGTTAAAATTATGTGCTTTGAATAGAGCAAAAGAAGGGCCAGAATGAAACGAGAAGAAAAGTATGCTCTGTCACAAGCCCTCCGAACGCTCATTGTCGAAGATAACGAAATGCCAGGTATCTTCACCGAAGAAATTTGTGACTGTAAATCGCGCTTACTTGCTTTCATGGAACTTGAATACAAAGGTGCAATGATAAGAAGCAAGCTTCGACCCCTAGAAAAAGTGTAAGATTATCTGAGCGACTGCGAGCTCAGCACAACTAGAGTTCCTGTATAGGCTCCCTACGGGAGCCAGAGTTGCGCGTTTGATTCCACATGCCGCGTGCCGCCCTCGCCGCTATTCGCCGAGATCCGATCACGTGAGGAGCCGTATCAAGTGTTGTGCAGCAAAGTAGACGTTGCACGCGCCCCGGCGTACGTTCCCAGGCTTTTGAGCCCGCCGCGCGCCTCGAACGCGCGGCGCTGCTATTCGCCGAATTCAGTCACGTGAGGAGCTGGATCCACATGCCATGCGTGTACGCGCAACTCTGGCTCCCGTAGGGAGCCTATACAGGAACTCTAAGCACAACAGAATAGACACGTTCCATGCGGGCGAAAGTGGGTTCACATGCCAAAATATATAGAACAAGAACCTGCACGAGACGTTCGACAGCGTTTCACCAGAAAAGTCGAGCTGCAAGACAACGGGCTAGAGGAATGGCTTAAAGGAGCTGTGCAACGATATTCAGTTGGAATGTTTTTCACTTTACACGAGCTTACTGGCACTAGTGGGACTCAAGGATACTCGCATGCAATGCCACTGGCCAAGAAGCTCCTTTGTTGCGGTGTAATTTCAAGGACAAAAGCGACCGTTTTCATTCAATCTCTCCTTTGAAAAATTCGATGACGTAACGTGGGGATCGCAGTACACCCATATGACGATATTTGAATGCGGTTCATAGATTGGACCCGAGCATTGCGTGGCACTCGATTTGGGCTCGTGATAATTGATAGCTCGAGAAGCATTCGGGTAGTGGCCTGTGTCCAATCGCTGCAACGACGACAATAGCCGAGCCATAACAATGTCTGGAACTCAGAGCGTGTCCTGTGCTTTTCCAACCCCAGCGCGTGGCTATGATCAACATTGGCGGCATATAATCGGCTCCAGATCACGTGGCCGCTTGTTCTGGCTGAGAGTTGAGGGGGTTAACGCTGCTCGTTTTTCTTTAATTTTTTTCTGGGACTTCTATTGCGTGGGGTGAAAAACGAACGCGTGTTTCATAGGTCATTAATGTCAGTGATCCATTCTAAGCGGTATTTGCCCATAGTAAAAAAATTGTTGCATAGCCCCTTTAAGAAGCTCCCTAATATTCCTACAAGTGTTAAAAAACGCATGAACAAAGAAATTTCGCAATCGCAAATTACGAGAGCAATCAAATAGCTACAACCGAGGTAGCTATTTGACTTTTCTAGTAGGCCTAGGCTCGGCTTACTACAAAAGGGTTTCGGATGTTCTAGATCCCATGTTAAAAAATGTGTTCGCTGACATTCTCAAAAGATAATTATTACCACCTACGATGCGGCAGTCAATGACCGTACTCATTCCAAAAAAAGAAAACAAACTCCTGCTGCTTTACATCGTACAGTTTAATTCCAATCAGTCTTCTGACTAGAGATTATAAGTTACTGGCCGGAATGCTAGCAAAAAGACTGGAGACGGACCTTAAGTTCATAGTAGGCGAGCACCAGGTATACAAGTTTAAAGGGAGGTCTATCACCACTAACGTCCACACCTTGCAAATACTTTCTGAAGCTGCTACAGAAATCGGCATCCCCGCAGTTGTGCTGCAAATAGACTTGAACAAAGCTTTCGACAGGGTGTCGCAAACTTTTCTCTTCAACCTGCGTGATGCCTGCGACGTCGGAAAAAAAATGGCTAAATATGCCAAACTGTTCTATAAGGACATATCCGCACGTCTTCTGGTTAATGGGAGCTTAACTGAAAAAAAAAATAGTCATGTAATTTTTGTCAGACAAGTATGCCCGCTCTTGCCAATACTTTTTTTTTGTATCTCGACTTTGTTTGCAGAAGGATCTTAAAAGATTCTAGGATTAAGGGTGTCGCTCTTGCTAGAGCTTTTACAAAGGTATTGGCGTATGCCGAAGACGTCACTCTTGTTACCGCCTCCCCGCTAGAAACTGCCATCGCTGTACATCATTTCGTTGACTTCTGTGAAGTGTCTGGGACCCAATTGAACCATGCGAAGTCCGAAAGCGCATGGCTTGGGAGCTGGGATGTCAAGCCAGAAAGCTTCATCAATATTACACGGAGCACAAACATTTCTAACTATACTTTGGCTTTAGCTAAGAACCTCGCTGTCTAAGAACTGGAAGGGAAGGCATTCGCCTCAACAGTTTAAGTACTGAAGTACTAGACTGGAAAGGCAGACGTTTTTCTTTCTGTACTGGACCACGACTTTGTATGTAACTCCGTTTTTTCCCCTACCATAAGGTACGTGGCACAACTTGTGCCGTGTCATGCTAGAGAAATTGATAAGGTGCACCAGGTTTGTGTAAATTTTGTTTGGAACTCTAGTTTTGAGCGCATGAGACTTGAAAATATATTCCTTAGCCAAGCCAAAGGAGTGTTTGGGGTAGTAAACCTTGAAATTAAATTGAATATACAGAGGCTTCTATTTTTTCGCGACAAGCAGAATTCTTTAATCGTGTGGTCTTTCGTCAATCTCGGTGGACGGCTGCCCGCTCCCTGGTTTGTTTTAACCCAGGAAGGAGCAACATCAGAGGTTATATTGCGGTTTTTTAAAGAAATCACCGCTGCCATAAAGATTTTTGAAGCCCGTTCTTCTCGTGAATACCTCTGTAAGGTGAAAAGAAAATTCCTCTATATACACCTTTTTTTGCAACGGCGCAGCCATTTTGAATGTCGTCAGTTCCGGTATGCGGTAAAAAATCATTTTGATCTCTCCACGCCGCTGGAAGGTGTTTACGAAAAATGCGTGATTGTCACACATCCTCGTTTTGCCTGACCTATATTTTCTCGCATATTCCAGGTTGAAATGTTTTATTATTTCTTTGTCCCGCATACACGATACGGGACTCACGTGACTGAATGGAAATAGAAAGTGTCTATAGGGACACAATATAGCTACCGATTTTCCTCGGGCACTCTACCGGTCCTTTTTTGTGACTAAGAGTCGCTCTACGGTTTTCAAGCGCCTGCGATCATAGCTTGTCCGGAAAGCCGCAATAGATTTCTTTATATGTTTTCACACCGAGGTATTGCCAGTTAAAACGTGACAAGCGAAGAAAGTTTTTTTTATTCCGCGGAATCTGAACTGTGCGCTGTGTCCGACGCCGGAAACTCTCCAGCATGTTTTTCTCTTTTGTCCCAGCGCAGAAATGTTCTGGACGGACTTACGATGTAGATTCCCAGTAGAACTGTACACGGACTGGTATAGCGTGAAGTTCCTTGAGTTTGGCACAGAGCCGGAAAGTAAATGTTCGGAAGTGCTCTGACTGCTTGGGCTGCATGCGATCTGGAACTCCCGCACAGATCACCTCCTGATTCCTGAAGGAGGTAAACCGGCGTGGCACCATTTTGAAGAAAGTTTCAATATTACGAGCAGCCTCATTGGCGCAGCAGAAGACCCCGCGTACACCGGATGGTCCCATTTGATATCACGCTTCGGAATCAGAGCAGATGGGTGCGGAAGTGAACACTCTCGGAATGCTGAATCATCAATGTGTAGCTCTGACATGCTGCGTGACGCCCATGTTCAGGTGTAATTTCAATCATGTACATATAAAAAAAAAAAGCCTAGTGGGTGGCGTGTCTGGCTCGCAACTAAAGGGTCATGGGTTCAAATCCCGCCTCAGCCTAAAATGTTTCTAATTTTTTTTTTAAGGATAATGAGTTACTTTATAAAGTGAAATCTTTTGAGGCATGCGGCGACCTTTAATTCGCGTTACATGTCATGTTTTAATCATTTTCATTCCACGCGTGACGTCAAGTCTCACCGGAGCGTGGTGGGTTGTTTGAAATTCCCGCACGAGCGACCATTCAGGGTTTCTCCGTCCCGACACCGACGCCGACACCGACGCCGGATTTTCAGCGACACGAGCTCCCTAAAGCTATAGCTAGCTTTAAAACGAAATAACTTCGTTTATTATAACAGCTTCAAATCAGCTTATAAGTGTGTGAAGCGAGTTCTCCGAGCTAACCTCGGCTGAGGCGAACCACACGGCGCTTTATGCAGAAAAGCTGGAAGTAAATATCTTGAGTACTAGAATTTACATATTTAGAGTCGCGTGATAAGCACCAGCGGGCAGAGGTTATGCTGTGGTACTCAGTTCTTTCTCAAGGACCACTGAAAGCGGGGCCAGAATACTTTTTATTGTCTCAAACTGGATATAATCCCCACACATCGCCTTCAAAATGTGAAGCTCGGAAACTACGTAGCTGCAGAAGGGAAAAAAAGTTATATATAAACAAAACACGCCGAAGACACTTAAGACTGCTTACGTGTTAGAATGCGAAAGCTCTTTATAGTCTAGAGGGTGAAATGTTTTCGAGTAATGTTTCTGCACGTATTAAACTTGTTCCTGTTGGTATTGTATTCGGTGTGTGTGTTTGCGTATTCGTTGGTCTGCTTCTTCGGCTGTGGCGTATTTGCGTGGGCGGCCACGTTTGACTGCGGAATCCGCCGTAGATGTAGACGCTGCTTCTGATGTCGAGGCCTTAAAGGGCCTCTGACACGCCAAAAAAAAAAAAAAAATTTGTTTCATGCTAGGCGTTGAAATGGCATATCAGGACATTACAAAAAACTTGTTTCAATATAGAGTTGCGTAGTTTTTTTTTATAAAAAATAGAAATACTAGGCCCGATTCAAAGTTCCCGTCGTGCACTGTGACGTAATAGTGTACCGCAAGGTGTCGGGGCGGTCAGAAGGGAGGCATCGACCTATGTCACTAAAAGTGGGTTCACCGGAAGTCGCGTGAGTTTCACTCCTTGTGATCTCCGCGACCGTGCCTAAGACTTTTTTTTATTTTTTTTATACTGCTCTTCGTACGAGTGATCGTAAAAAATGAAGTTTCAGTTCCACTAGCTCTTTATCCCTGCACCGTTGGTTAGTTTGCGTGCTGTAAAATTTGAGGACGAAGAGTCAGTGGATCGACGTGATGGAGGTCAATGATGAAAGCGTTGCGTGTACAAGCCAGAGTACGAGTGCATGCCGTCAGTGCGATGATACAGGGCTATACTGGGCGCAAAACAAGCTATCAAGTTTTGAAAAAAAAAATTTAGAACGCTCGCAGAAATTAGGATTGCTAGCATATGACACGCCCGATCGAATTGCTGAAGGTTCAGACACCGAGGTCGTTGAATCATCGGATCCTCTCCAGGCTGAAGATGCCTGCCGTCTAAAGAACACGAACTGGTGAGTGTACTAAGCACAAGTAAACGTCGAGCACAAAGTACGTATTTTGTCTAGAACATGAGTAGAACTTGTTTACTAGGTGCACATGCGGCCGATGTATGTCTCTCAGAAATGCATGCAGTGTGAGCTCTTCTTCAGTTGCTGAAATACCGGGACAGTCCCTCACATAGAACCTTCTAGGCATTGTAGTTGATCACGTTCAATTCACTGACTCCGCTTCTTCTACCTTTACAGTAACATTAAGCGATGAAAAACAAATAAAAGAAACCTTGTCTGCTTGGATCGCTCGTGGAGGTGCGGAGAATCACAAAAATATTTAAGAAAAATATTACACGCGCTCGCGGTAAGCACGAGGAGGGATACAACTCACGTGACTTCCGGCGATGCCTCCCTTCTGACCGCCCCGACACCTTGCGGTACACTGTTACGTCACAGTGCACGGCGGGAACTTTGAATTGGGCCTCATATTTCTATTTTTTATAAAAAAAAAAAACTACACAACTCTATAGTAAAACAATTTTTTTGTAATGTCCTGATATGCCATTTTAACGCCTAGCATGAAAAAAAATTTTTTTTTTGGCGTGTCAGGGGCTTTTTAAATAGACGCAGTCGCCTCACAGTCCATCGCACGAAGCAGACAACGAGCACAGATGAAGTCCGAAGCGCAACTGACGCGCCGGAGGCAGCGCGCCTCGTCTTCCTTTTGCACACGGCACTCCGGTGGTGACATCACGCTCCGCACAACACTGCGCAGCCACGGCGCCAGCCTGGGAGCCCTTCAGAAACTGCAAGCAGAAGGCAGCGGCATGCATTCAGGCCAGTATACAACGGTGTGATCAACGATTTATGGAGGAGCTTCGGAGAGCTGGAAAGAGTGCACCACAGCGCTTCTGGAGGAGACTACGGGGGGGGGGGGGGGGCAGGTCAACGAGCCACACCCAGATGCTGAAACACCCGGAAACCGGAGCGGAGATGTTGGGTGTACACTGCATCCCTCTCATAGAAGAATGGTACGGAAACATGATCGGGGCAGAAGAACCAGTGTCTGTGGAGGGAGATCAGGAAATCCCTGATGTCGGCAATAAGGACCTGCAGGGGCCGCCGGTGGAGCTTAGAGTAAGACCCACAGATGGGGAGCTATCAAGAGCGGCACGGAGGATTGACGCAAAGACTGCAATGGGAAGCGACGGGATCCCCATGTCACTTATTCAGGGTCTGGGACCGAGAATGCGAGCCCTGGTGGCCGAAAACCTCACAGAGATCCTCGCGGATGCCCAAGTACCGGAGACATGGAAGGAAACAAGAATGAAGCTCTTGTACCAGGGAAAAGGCGAAAAGGCTGATCTCGGTAGCTACCGGCCAATCAGCATCACATCAGTGCTTTACAGAATGTGCACTCAGATTATCTGAGCGAGACTGTAGAAACGGGCCGAGGAAACGGAAGTGCTGGGAGAGCTGAAGAACGGTTTTCTAACAGGAAGATGCATAGAAGACAACCTATTTGTCGTAACACAGTGCATTGAAGTGGCAGCCCAGGAGGGCAGACAACGTTACGCAGCGTTCCTGGACATTTCCAAGGCACACGACACGGTGGACCGGAACATACCCTGGAGTCGACTTCGAGGGCTAGGAATAAACGGGGCAGACGTGAATCTGCTTCAGGCACTGTATGCTGGGGTCTCGGTGCGGATTGAGTGGGAGGACCACATGACCAAACGTCTACCAGTACCCAGGGGCGTGAGGCAAGGATACCCATTATCCACCTTGCTATTTATGTTTATGTAGCACCGTTGGAGAAAGCGCTGGCGCAGTCGGATGTGGGCTTCGACCTATCATACAGAATGGAGGGAGTCTGGAAGCGGCAGAGAATACCAGCCCTCACTTACGCCGATGATGTGGTGCTCCTTGAGGACGCGCCGGGGCACCTCCAGGTGCTTCTGGACATCTGCGGGGAGCTCGCCACGCACCTTAGACTCCGTTTCAACCAGAGCAAGAGTGCGGTCTTAGTCTGGGGAGATCGAGATGGACCGAATCAGGAACCAGAGGAACAATGGTGGTACCTGCAGGGAGGGAAGTTGACAAAACAAAACACGGTCAAATACTTGGGAGTGACCCTGGCTGCGGAGTCCGACTACGTGAAAGTCCATAAACGAGAGAAGAGACTGGGAGTGATAAGGGGGAAAGGAGTCCTAGCGAATAAGACCACCTGGACCTTCAGCAGGTTCGAGGTGGTGCGGGGGCTATGGAAGATGGCCATCGTTCCGGGACTCACGTACGCAAATGGTGTACATCGCAAACAAGAGAATTCCTGGAGAGAAGACAAGAGGGATTGCGGGAAGAATCGCCTTGGCAGTCCCGAGAACAGCACCCAACGAGGGTGTCCAGGGAGACCTAGGCTGGTCGTCCTTCGAAGCCAGAGAAGCCAGCGCCAAGGCACAGACTCCCGAATGGGAATTGGGCCCACCGCACCCTGCGCTACATGATATACCAGGAAAGAGGCACCAAATGGATGCACCGCCTCTGAAGGCTACAGGGCCGCTGTGGGTTCGAACCGATCTGGCTGGAGTCAGCGGGCGAGAACCGGGAGGGCCCAGTGGCAATCAGAAAGGGCATCCGAGCAGTGGAGACGGAGAGATGGAGAGCGGGAGCGGCGGCGAAACCGTCCCTAGCGATGTACTACGTGGAGAAGGAGGCCATAAGGAAAGAGCCCTGGTACGACAACTCGACAGGCAGTAGAATCCTCGCAGAGGCCCGCATGGGTACATTACGGACCTGGGTGTGGAGAGCCAGGTTCACGAAGGGCCAGGAGAGGACGTGCACACTCTGCGGGCAGACCGACGAGACGACGGAGCACCTGGTGCTGCAGTGCCGGCACATTGTACCGGTCCCTAGTACGACGGTGCTACCAGTAGCACTGGGTTTCCGAATCGGTGCAGAGCAGGGAGAGGAAGAACAAAAGAACGTTCGATCGGCGGTAGACGTGACGAAAAGGCGGCTGGAAGTCTGGTGGAGAGACACACATCGGCGGAGGGAGTGCAAATGACCAGCGGAACACCAAGCGGAAGCGGAAGTCGCGGGAGGCGCGAATGACTAGGCTAGATCCAGTATCCATTACTGTTGATCACCCTATACAAAGGAGAGAGCCGCAGACTCCAATCCAATCCAATCCAGCCGGCTCCACGGCTTCCGTGACGAAGCATCGGACATCTGCGTTTCTGTGCTTTCTTTGTGTCATATTTCTGACACGCGTCCGATTTGACCTTGAGCGGCGCGGGCTTTATGACTTATTTCTATGGCTATCTTTCAGGCACAACACCGACGCCACCTTTTCCCGTAATGGGACATATAAGGCTTTCGCCTTAAAACAATTTGGAGTTGGCATGGCGCCTAGGTCAGTCCCCAATGCTCGCGCCGCGCGGATGCACCCACTTGAGAGAATGGCTCGCGCTGTCCGGTTGTTCTGGGCGGCAGCTTGGTTGCTTGATACATATTAGGGCGTTTTAGAATAACGTACGCAATTTTAGCGCACGCTAGCGCTAAATGTAGCGCTTGTATTAGCGCACACGACGCGAGAGAGTTTTAGAATAGCGTTTCTCCGTCGCGACGCAAAAGCCCAAGCATCTCGCGCTTGCGACGCCACCAAGATACAGTCACAATTTTTATTTCACACACAAAATGCTGTAACTTTAGAAAAGACAAGTTTTTTGGTCCAGAGTATTATTTTAGATTTGTTTAAACATGAGAATGCGACGCGAGCGGTTGACCGGTCGTGTCCGCTTGCGCCGCCTCGGCAAGAGAGGTCTCGTGTACTGAACTTCGCACATCGTATACCTTCGCCGAGAAATGTTCGCGCGTCACAAGCATCAAGTTGCCGGTGATCGTTGCCAAACCGAGTACAATGTCGTTCCGTATTGAAAATCGCAGTCGCGAGGTTGCCGCCAACGTCGCACTCACGACGCCGCCAAAGCAGCCGCCGACATAATCCTGTAAGCCGCCATTTTTTTTAACTCTGCTCGTCTTGGCTTTAGCAAACTTCTCATCACGAATCCTCCTTTGAGAAGCGCAAAGACTCTTTGCGCACGCACGCTATTTCCGAGAAATAGCGCACGCTAAAATTGCGCACGCAAAGCGCAAAACCTGGTTTGCGTTCGGAGCTTGAGCAGTGGTGACGACGCTATTCTTTGCGTACGCAAAGCTTTAGCGTACGCTATTCTAAAACTTCCTAATACTTCTTCCCCCTTAGATTGACTGTCCATATCTTGAAGGTGGATGCCTAGCCCGAGGAGGGTTGGTGCGTCGATCCACTTGAGCCGGGTTCACTGGTACCTCTCACTCCGTACGCTCACCGGTAGACTAGCCGGTAGGCCAACTTAAACAGGGTCTACTGGTGCCATTCCTTCCGGATGCTGGAACGGTAGGCTTGGAGGCAGCTTGTCAGAAAGATTTGGAGTGGCGGTTTCAGCCTCCGCTGCTGTGAGCCACGCTGCTGGCTCCCGCACCATCCCGCCACCAACGGCCAGGCTGAGCGCATGTCTATTAACTGAAACAAGCGCTTCAGAAAGACAAGGTTGGTAGCTTGTTGGTGAGACTGGCAAGATTCTTCTACAGGCAACATACCACCGTTACAACTTCGACTGAAAAAATCCCTGCACTGCTCATGTTTGGTCGCGAACTTGCGTCAAACATTAGTCGACTGACATCATGCAGAGCCAGAAACAAGCAACCAGAGAAAAGGCGAGGAAGGAAAGGAACAGACAACCTCTTCACGCTGCTTTGTTGAAGGACAAACAGTGTTTGCTCTGAATTTTCGCGGGAAGCCAAGGTGGATAGAGGGAATGCTTTTCAAGCAGCTTAATCTTCGATCTTGGCTCCTCCAAACGACATTTGGAGAAATCCGCAGGCACGTGGACCACATCCGGAGACGATCGTTTGGTTCTACGCCGCACGCATCCGGTTCCCCTGAGTCCCTCACAAGCGGCTCGTGCAAGTCGTCGGCGCCAGCAGCGTGGAGGAAGCTCGCCACTAGTAGCAGCGCTTGGCGCGCGAGCTTCCTCGCGTCGCACGCGTCGAGCGAGCAACGATAGCGGTGATAGCTTTCAGCCAGGGACTCAAACCGTAACCGTAACCGAAACCGAAAACCGTTTAGGAACGAGATTTTTTTTTTAGTAACCGTAACCGGAACAAAACCGTTATTTTAAATTTATAAAAACCGTAACCGTAACCGTATCCGCAAATTATTTACGGGTAGCCGGTTTTAACTGAAAAATAAAAAAATATTAGTTTTTCTCAAGAATGACCTGGAGGAGGAATCTTGAAATGTCGTGGCCATTTGACAGAGTTACTGTGAAAGAGTGGTGCATCTGGCAATACATTTCCGTTCAATATAACTTTACGATAAAGAATACTTGATTGGAATGAGTGGACGAGCTTATAAAAAAAAAGTATCTATTTCTAAATCTGCCACCCTCCCACATCGCTACATGTATTCCGTACGTGTCGCCTTCACGGTAGTAACTAATATGTTAGAATTCTCAGATGTCCAACTCGGTTCTATCAAAACCACTGATGTTCCTGACGGGCAGTAGCCAGTATGAAGAAACGAGGTAAACTGACCATCATGCAGAGCTGGCGGAAAAGAAATCCTGGCATTCATTTAGTCTGAAACGTGTCGCGAGTGGCGATTTTGAAACAACAGAAAAGAAAATGTCAGAGGTTTCACTTTGATATATATATATATATATATATATATATATATATATATATATATATATATATATATATATATATATATATATATATATATATATATATATATATATATATATATATGCGTGCGTGCGTGCGCGCTTGGGCTGAGAGCGGCGGAAGGAACGAGGAAACGTCCGAAGGGTTTCCGAGTTTTTTTTCTTTTTCTTCTCGTGCCGAGACCCTTTTTCGAACCGAGTGGCAGCCGCCGGCACTACCACGCATCTCAGCAAGACAAGAGAAAAAGACAAGGAGAAGTATGCCTCGTCGTCGAACGCGCCAAGGAACTTGGCCGCCGATGACGGTGCCGCCCCCGTCCATCAGACAGGGGATGCCATTTCCGCCTCTTTCGCCTGAACCTTGGGAGCTGCCCTGCTTCCAATCGTCGATGCCGAGGCCGGTCTCACCCCACACGGCTATCAGTCTGAGCAGTTCCTGTCGCAGAACTCTGAACGCCGGCTTTCGAACGTCGGCACGGGGAGCTCGAACATTCACAGACCCGCCAAGAGATCACTTCCAGCATCACCGGAGCCCTCCCCCTGCTTCCGCCGGAGGTATGCCTTCTATGGGAATACATTTTACGAGAGCCACCAACGCGATCCACTACCTCCGGTGGAACCCCCACGTTCCATTTCCGGAGCGAGGGTCCGTCAGGCCTACGACATTTTGCGCGACCTCGCCAGAACACCAGAAGTTTGTTCACGAGAGATGTCCACGAGATCCGGCATCTCGACCCGTATCGGTTCTACTGGAATGCCATGCTCCCCGAACACCAGCACCTCATTTTTGATCGACTGGAACTCTTCCACGTCGTCGCGAGAGAGAACTGGAGGACGGCTATCCTATCCCAGACGTCCAAGCTGGAGTCCGAGGTTTTCGGAGAGCTCCCCGACCAGCTACCCAACCAGACTCGACGCGGACGTCGCACGTCTCGTGCTCCCGCGAACACCATCCAGGCATCAAGTCCAAGAGGCCCGCGAATCCTAAGTGAGTCCAGCAGCTACACTGGGTCTTCGAAACCCACCAGCGCCGTCATCGACGACACGGTCGTCTCCGCGATGCTCCTGGACGTTTTCCCGGTCGAGGACGTTCTCGCCCATGTATTTTGCGAGGCTGGCGTCTCGCCGGACCTTGCCCGTGCTTGATCTTGGACTGAAGAAAACGCCCCATTGGATCCGGACTTGACGGCCACCGCCGCCGAGCGAATTCTGGAGTAGCGCTGCAGAACCGACAGTGTCATCCAGCCCCACGCCGATGACTCCTCCGACACCTACGATGGATACGGGACCTCCGCCGCCTGTCCACCCGACCCAGCAGGCACCTCAAGTCGATTGGGTAGTGTTTAGTAAGGCATGTAGTTTTCACGGGCCGCCCGACTTCGGCACACTTTCCATTCGCTGCACAAACGCTTCTTCATGGCCCGTTCCAAGCGTATATGGTGAAGCTAGACCTTGCCGAGGCTTTTTACCATATCACGCTTCATCACTCCACACGTAACTTGACCACATTTAAGGTAGACCGTCGTTACTGCCTTTTTTGCCGTATGCCCTCCGTGATACGCCCGGCGCCGTTTTTCCGGCAGCTCAGTGAGGACGCGTCACATCCTCACACAAGAACGGGACGCTGCATTAGACGTCCTGCTCGACACTTAGATGACTGATCATCCCCAAGGGGAGGGGGATGGGTGGTAGCGACTGGCCATGTGTGTGGCCAGAGCGAACCAGGTGCGTGTGAAGATAGGGTGCCTCAATGTCCTTCTGTTTAGGGTGATGCCACCCTTTGTACTACCCGATGCCGACAGCACGCGCTCACGGGTAAAATACAAAGAAATCGACGAAAACAAAATGTCGCCATAGCACAGTCAGCGCCACAAACGCGTGCAGGGACACGCTCTTTCACGCGCTTCTGAACAAAAAAGGAAAATAAAAGTGTGGGACAAAATGGCCGGATGACTCCACCCTAAGCAAAGCGCACATGAAGGCACCCTATGTGAAGAGGATGTGCTCCCGCTTGCACGGGGCACGAGACTGGGAGCTGGACTCGCACGAGACAGGGCCTGTACTCGAACGAAGCAGGGACCAGTTATGCTGATGTAAATAAGAGGAATTACATAAAACATGGTGTCAGAATAGAGGAACGACGAACATTTTCCACCTGCTTCACAGAAAGGTGAGAAATGGCTGAAGGCAATCTCAAACCTTCTGCTTCGATGGCATGTTTTATGATTCGGCCACCTAAACCTTTCTGCTTTACGTCACCAAATGAGTGGCCCAAGTGGAAGAAACGCTTCGAACAGTTCCGAACCGCATCAGAACTCTGCGCAAAGCCTGAGGAGTACCAAATTGACGCCTTCCTTTATATAATGGGAGGTCAGTCAGATTACGTTCTCAGCACTTTCCAGTTGTCCGCGGAGGATTCCAAGAATTTTGACGTCGTACTGCAATGGTTTGACAGCTACTTCATCCCAAAGCGCAACATAATTTTCGACCGGGCACGCTTCAACATGAGATCCCAACAAAACGGAGAGTCCATTAAAGAGTTCGCAACGACACTTCATACCCTGTCAAAGGACTGCGACTACGGCAACCTGCAAGAGCAACTGGGGAGGGATCGCTTCGTTGTCGGCATTCAAGACTCAAAACTCTCTGCAAAGCTACAGCTTAACGCCGACCTAACGCTTCAGACAGCGCTGGAAACAGCCCGACAAGTAGAAAGCGTGCGCAAACAACAGGAGGAACTAAACCAGGATCGAAATTCTAACGTCCACAAGATTTCGTCATCGGACAAAGAAAAAACTGCTTCTACGGCCCTTAGTACAAGCAAACGCGAGGGTCCTGATGATATAAGACAGAGGGAAAATACTCCATACCAGCAACGTCCGCTGACCATGCCATCAGACAACCGAACACCGCGCAGGTGGTGTGGGAGAGACACGCATCCATGCACCTCGTGTCCAGCGCGGTTCAAAGTATGCACAAATTGCCACAAGAAAGGGCACTTCTCCGAGGTTGGCCTATCAAAAAGAATGGACTTCGTAGAAGCTCCAGGTCCCAATGTCGGTTTCCTTGGAATAGTTTCATCTCCGCAAGAAAATAGTTGGTAGGTTGATGTGTTAGTCCAGTCCGAGCCAGTGAGATTTAAGATCGACACAGGCGCCGACGAAACTGTAATCCCACCAGCGGTGTTCAACAAGCTTGAATCACGGCCGCTGCTGCAGAATCCACCTCGCCAACTTCGTGGACGAGACGGAAGGGCGCTAGCAATACAAGGTGTGGTACGCCTCGCAATGTCCTACAAGGACCGAGTGTCCGAGCAAAACATCTATGTTCTCCAAGACGTCACCATACCCCTTCTAGGAAAGCCGGCTATCGAAGGGCTCCAACTACTGTCACCCATCAACAGGATCGAAACGACGGTAAACCCGAAAGTCGACTTTCCATCACTGTGCACAGGTTTGGAAACATTCCCTGGGGAATATCACCTGCAGCTTCAGGAGAACGCGAAACCGTTTGCTCTAAGCTCGCCACGTCGTGTCCCGATCCCACTGTATACGAAAAGAAAAAGCAAGAACTTCAACGTATGGAGGACATCGGCGTCATCTCCACCGTCAGTGACCCAACCGAATGGTGCGCACCCATGGTGATCGTACCAAAGCATACTGGAGCAGTGCGCATATGCGTTGACTTCACAGAATTAAATCGCTATGTCTTGAAAGAGTTGCATCCCATTCCGTCCGTCGAACATACTTTTGGCCTTCATCAGGGAGCTAAAATCTTCTCGAAACTCGACGCTAACTCCGGGTTTTGGCAGATTCCCCTGAGCAACGAAAGCAAGAAATTCACCACGTTCATCACACCTTTCGGCAGATTTTGTTTCAACCGACTCCCATTCGGGATCTCGTCTGCTCCAGAACATTTCCAAAAACAACTGTCCAGCATCCTTGAAGGACTCAGCGGTGTCGTCCCAAGCAGCACAGAGTTGGCCAGTCATCGGCCAATGGCTGGCAATGGTCCTTGGCCAAGTGGCCAGACAGTGGCCTGAGACTGGCCGGTGACTGGCCTTTATCTGGCCATTGGCCAATGGCCACTGGCCATCAGCCATCGGCCAAGCGTTGGTCAATGAATGGCCACTCTCTGGCCACTGGCCAAAAGACCATTGCCAGGTGTAGGCCATTGCTTGGCCAAATTCCGTGCTGCTTGGGGTATGCCTGATGGACGATGCTCTGATTTGGGAATCCTGCAAAGAAGTACACGACGAAAGACTCCGTAACGTCCTTCAAAAGATCTGCACTGCAGGAATTACTCTCAACAAGGACAAATGCTTGTTCGGTGTACAGGAACTCACGTTCCTTGGTCACTGAATAGACAGCCTGGGAATTCGACCCAACATTTCAAAACTCAAGGCTGTTATGGGTATGCCACCACCTACACCAAGAAAAGAGCTACAGAGGGTCCTCGGAATGGCGACCTATCTGGCTCTGTTAGTGGCCAACTTCGCCGAAATCCTGCAGCCACTAACTTTGATGCTCTCAAAGAAGCAAGAGTTCGTCTGGGGACCAGTCCAGAAAAACGCATTTGACAGATGGAAAGCTGTATTGTCATCTGAACCAGTACTGGGCATCTACGATGCCAACAAAGAAACGGTAGTGACCGCAGATGCCTCATCGTATGGACTTGGTGCCATTCTCCGTCAACGACAAGACGACGGGAGGTTCTAAGTTATCGCCTATGCCTCGACACTGCTAACAGATACAGGAAAACGCTACGCGCAAATAGAGAAAGAGGGCCTCGCGTCAGTGTGGGCGTGCGAAAAGTTCAGCGACTACCTCGTCGGGAAAACATTCAAGTTAGAGACTGATTACAAACCTCTCGTGAGTCTATGAATGCGCATGCGCATGATGAGGTACACGTACGAGATAACGTACATTCCAGGAAAGCAGCTCAGGGCCGCGGACACGCTCTGAAGAGCACCTCTTCCTCTAAAAGAGTCGTCTGAACTGGAAGAAGAGGTTGAAACATTCGTCCAATTTGTAAGGTCAACCGTTGCAGCTGCCAGTTGCAGCCTCAAGTGGCTCATCGACAGCCAGGGAAAGGATCCGGTTTGTCAACAAATAAGATGCTATTGCAAGAATACATGGCCCTGCCAGCGTGACCTCAATAACGAAGTTAAGCCTTTCTACCCGTTTCGCCATCAGTTGACCTTTGAAGACGACTTGCTTATGTTCACACCAAGGATCCTTGTGCCAACATCTTGCAGATCGGAAATTTTGCGTCTTCTTCACGAGGGACACTTTGGCATCGAGAAGACCCAGACGCGAGCTAAAGAGACGTTGTGGTGGCCAGGAATGATGAAAGAAATTGAAGAAAAAGTTAAGAGCTGTCATCTTTGCATCGAAGGATCAACAAATAGAAAGATGTCGCTAAAACCCACCGACCTTTCCGAGAGACCTTGGCAACGGATCGCAATAGATTTATTCTAACAGAAGGGGCAGTGGTGGTTGATCGTGACCGACAATTTCTCCAGATATCCAGAGATCGCCCGCCTGGAGAATACGACCGCACAAGTCGTAGTGAACCCTTGCAAGAGTATCTTTGCACGACACGCTATTCCAGAAGTTGTCGTCTCGGACAATGGCCCACAATTTTCACGAGTGTCAACCTCAGAATTCGCCACTTTTGCTAAAGAATAC
>JABSTQ010001537.1:0-29818 GCA_013358835.2 Ixodes persulcatus | reverse complement strand
GCACTTTGAAACATTAAGAAACTAACCCAAAATATCCAGGGATTTTAGTGGGTTAGCCATCCTACAGAAAGGTGCTGCTCAGTTAAAGGGTAACTCCGGCCAAAACTCAAAATGAAATAAATTACTGGTATCGCTGTAGTGACACAAAATACGACCCCAGCCAAATATTACGTCCGTGGGACGCCGCATTCTCAACTAATACCGATAATAAAAATGCGACCCGCCGCGAGCCGCTGCTCCTTAGCAGGCGGCCCGCGGGTTGCCGATCGCTAAAGCAACATTGGGCCGTGACGTCAGTATCATTCTCTTTTTTTCCTCCGGTCCGGGCGTTCCGCGGAGTGCGCTTCTTTGAGCCGCTACCACCGCTACTTCGGCTTCTCATTGGCGTGTTTAGCCGTTGCTTTTATCTGTAGCCCGTGTAGCTTCGGTATAGACTTTTGTTTATTTGCTTGTGAGGACTCCAAGACTCGTTTTAGCGAGCAACTCGGTGCGTCCAAGACTGCCCAGCTGTTCCTCGAAAGATGCCGAGTGCAACTTGTAGCGCTGTGGGCTGCTGAAACAACCCCGCTGCGCAACACGGAGGTGCTTTTTCACAAGTTTCCAACGGACCGGAAATTGAAGAAGGTGTGGCTGAACGGTGTTCGACGAGTGGACTTTGGACTTCGGCTTTTACCGCGCCGAGGAAAATAGACCGAAAAAACAGACGTGTACAGCCCAGGCCCACGTCTGTTCGGGCACCGCGGCCCACGCGGAGAGCCTCAAGCTTCGTGTCTGGGACTGACCCCCGCGCGAGAGCGAGAGTGCCCCCAGTACTGTACCTCACTGGCAGCGCAGCGTATAGCGTGCCGCTCCATCCACGGAGCCCCGATGACAATTTAGGCCTAGCGACGAGTGCGGAAGACCGCACACACTGCGACAGCCGCCGAGGTACGGCACCGAACGAGCTTCCCTCGGTTTTCCACTCGCTAGCTTTTGGGTATACAAGCGACGAGTACGGCATAGCGCACGCACGGCGGCGGCGCCGAGTACTGGCACCGTACGAGTTCACGAGCTTCCAGTCGCTAGATTTTGGGTATACGCACTAACTCCTCTTGCTACATATGCTGGATAACTACCACATGTACAGAATTAAAACAAAATCAGCTTACCTCCTATCTTTAGACGCCTAGCGCAACAGAGGTAGGTGCCGCTCGGCCTGCGTACTCGTTCAACGAGAACGATCCTGACATCACGTTCACATAGCGGCTGATTTCCAGTGTTGCCGGGACCTCAAGCGGTTTAGTTTTTGGTTTTGTTGGCCGCGCCCCAAACAAAACTCTGAGGCGTAGATATCTTTAAAACTACGCACAATAACGATAAAAAAATTACACCTCGCAATTCGGGGACGCTGACTGCACTAAAAACAGCATAATCCCAAAATCGAAAGTATGGACCGGAGTTGCCCTTTAATAGACGATTTGCTATTTTCCCAAGCGCCCCGCCCCGCGCCGCGAGGAATTGTGGGAGAGATTGTCCCTCGCCTGGCTGCTCTGCCTTGAGATCGCATTGCCTTGTCGCTTGCCTCCTCTTAATCCTCTGTTTTTTCGATTTCATTCCCTATTTTTATCTATTCCAGTGTATTTTTTATTGCTTCTAAGTGTTTCTATTCTCTTCTGCGTGCAATATTTCATGTATATACAGTAGACTCCGTTAAGGCGAACTCTCTTAAGCGGAATTCTCGGATATGCCGAACAAACTAAGAACATTTGGTTGGTTTCCCATAGACGCAATCCAAGAAAAAATCGTTTAACACGAACCGCTTTGCGCGCGCGTTTTGGTTAACTCGAACTTCCATAGGTCCCCTTCGCGATGGCACCGACAGCGACGCCGCGCATTGCGCCGGCCGAGGTGTGTCAGATGCACCGTAGAAACCCGCAAATAATACCAGGTTTTTTTTTCCAAATTTTCAACTTCGATGAGTGGCGATCTAACATTGTTTGACGTAGTTTCGGTTTTGAAGCAATACATGGGTTGCACGTGACGTCATTCAAAGAGCGCTCGGATAACCATTAGAGAAGGGGGAAGAAGGAGCTCCCCTCTTATCAGGATCCTCTTTTGTGCCTCCCGGATTTGCACAGACGTCGCTACTCTCCTCCCAGAAGGGAGGAGAATAGCTCGAAACGGCTATCATCATCATTAAAATCACAATGTCCGAGGCTCCGAGGCGCCACCATTCGTACGGTCAGGCTCGGCAATGGCGTCTGCGCAAAAATAATCATCGGTCGCCTACAAGAAAAATTCTTTTGGTTGCGAAAGACATCGGTAACAGTGCTGCCGGACGACAATTCGCCGTAAATGAGGGCAGCATCCGCGGATGGAGATGACAAAAGCAAGCTCTGTTCGTGTGCAACGGAACGAGAAGAAGCTTTAGGAGCCCAAAGAATGGCGGGTCTGCCGACGTCAAGGCAAGTCTCAGCGACTTTGTAAAAGAGTAACGTGAATGGCACCTCGCCGTAAACATCGAGCTGCTGCATGAGAACTTTGGCGAGCCGACATTGGGTTACTCGCTTTATGCGCCGCGCTGGGCTTTCACTGCGTCGCCGCCCAGCTCGTCGCTCGCTCTTTCTAGAAGTGAGATATTTCAAATGCGCTCGACGGCACTGAAGACTATTGCCTTTGGGAAGAGGCGTCGGACAAGAAGTGTGATGGACGTGATGACAGTGATTAAGGTTCAATTATGACATGTGGCCTATGTTTTCTCAGAAACATGGGCCACATGTCGTCTTCTATCGCTAGACACCGATTTGCACAAAGGAGGAGGCAGTCAAAAATCACCGAATGAATTGGTTCCCCCACCAGTGGTGTGTGAAACATTATTTTTTTCTTCGTTTGGCATAGTATGCCAAATAAATGTCCCTTTTTAAGTATCTCTTCATTGTAGGTCTTTTCATTCTGTGTTTATTGGTCAACAGCAATTTAGGCATGCTCAGCATGATAATTAAGGCACTTCTGTTAAGGCGAACATCTGGTAAGTCGAACAAATTTTCAGGGTCCCTTCGTGTTCGTCTTAAAGAGAGTCTACTGTATATAGTATCTGTGTCTTTATTTTGCCTTTTGGGAGTGCCGACAGACAACACGCCGCTTTGTGCGTCGTTTGCCGGGTGAGTACTACCGTTGCAACCGATTCCTATCGCGCTGTTAGCTGTTCATTTTTGTTCAATTTGACCTGCGTGCAGTCGGGAGGAGCCGTTTATGAACACCCGCGCACATGTCATAGGGATAGGCAGAGCTCTGAATCAACAATCGCGACGCGAGAGCCGAGTGCGCTGTGATTTGGCCGTCCGCACTCGCACTGTGGCGTATGCCTTCGAGTGCCGCTTACTTGACTAAGATACAGGACGCCACTTTGCCGTCACGAACCATTTGTCCGGATGTTTGCGAAGCTGAGGCATATGCAACGCTGCGGCGCCTGACAACTGAGTGCTGCGGCGCGAGCCCTTTGCAAGCGCCGGTGACCCAACGTCGCGGCTTGTATGCGCTTATGGTATGCCTTCTTAATCTATCTGCTAAGCGGTTGTCAGTTGCAAACACCCTTTTTCAGGTGCTGACAACTGCACGCCGCTGCGTGCAGCTGTCAGGCGCCGCAGCGTTGGATATGCCGAACGGTGTTACGGTTTCGCAGGCATTCGGACAAATGGTTCGCGACGGCAAAGCGGCGTGCTGTATCTTAGTCAAGTAAGCGGCACTCAAAGGCATGCGCTACACTGCGAGTCAATGGAGCGAGCGCGGGCGGCCAAATCACAGTGCACCCGGCTCTCGCGTCGCAATTGTTGATTCAGAGCTCTGCCCATATGACATGTGCGTGGGTGTCCATAAAAGGCTCCTCTCGACTGCACGCGGGTCAAAGAAACCAAAATGAACAGCTAACAGCGCGATAGGAATCGGTAGCAACGGTAGTACTCTCCCGGGAATGACGCGTGAAGCTGCGAGTTGTCCGTCGGCACTCCCGTTGAAAAAGGCAAAATAAAGACACAAATACTATAGATATACAAGAAATATTGCGCGCAGAAGAGAATAGAAACACTTAGAAGCAATAAAAAATACAAAAATAGGTAATGGAATCGAAAAACAGAGGATTAAGAGGAGGCAAGCAACAAGGCAATGCGATCTCAAGGCAGAGCGGCCAGGTGAGGGACAGTCTCTCCCACAATTCCTCGCGTGCAGGCCGGGGCGCTTGGGGGATTTCGCAAAAGGGGTATTTATATCAAGTTCAAAATGAACAGCACTCTTCATTGATGGCTGGTTCACACGACGAACTGATCCACAGACGGATTGATCATGTCCGCAGTTCGTCCGTCTCCCAAGCGCATCCACACGAGGGAGCAGACGCGCAAATGACAGCCAGGACGAGCCGAACATGTTTGCGACCCCATAGTGCCGCGAAACTCTAACATTGCACGATCACACTGTGGCACTGTTGTCCAAGATCGAAATCGACATTTGCTGCATTTAACAAGAACTGTGCGCCACTGTTACGTGCGGAATGAGGCATAAAACCATGATAGGCTTAGTGCGAAGCGCCACTAGCTTTACTAAACCAAGCCATGGCAGAGACACAAGCATGGTCCTCCTCGAGGAGGCTTTGGCGTGGAGGGGGCGAAGTCCTGGTCTCGCAAAGGAGCATTTAGAGATGCCTTCACTAACTTTCCACTCGCACCTTCAGTACACCACAGCCACAAGAAAGGTCTTGCTGGGTGAAAGGTTGATTGGAGATTCAAAGTGATTGCGGCGTGGTAGACGCGTCTTTACAGAAGCTTTTCGACGCAGATGAGTACCAGAATCTGCGTCGTGACAGTTGGGCAAAGTTCCTCATACCAACCTTTTTGGTATGAGAAATGAAATGAAAGAATATTTGTTGCAATAGTTTGGGTCATTTTTCTTTCAAAGTCTTACTTGCAACTTTCAGGAAAGCACAAGCATTAGAGACCAGCTGCCCTCACAATCATGAACCACCCCCCCCTTTCTCTTCTGGTAGTTGCTGTCAGTGAGCAACCTGATAGCCTTGGGCTTTTCTGCTTTTCTAATAGAAATTAGCGGTTCTTGTACATGTGCAAAAGTGAAAAGTATGCTACTGCCATGTTTGTCAGTTTTGTAACTCTTTATTCCCTCAGACCGCAAAGTTGTCTTCAGCTTGGCTCACATGCACAGTACATTCATGGCATCTTGTATCCAAAAATTTCTATTGTGGGTTGTGTATGTGTGTGTGTGTGTGTGGGGGGGGGGGGGGTTACTTTGCCGGTTAAGTTGGTTGGGAGGAGATTGTGAGAAAGAGAAGGGTACATAAAATAGAACCGTCATTTCTACTATGAAAACCTTTTAATACAGGACTGACAAAAAATGAAAACATGAAAAGATATGACGTCCCGTCCTCCTCTTACTCTTTACTTTCTGCAACCTAGTCCGGTAATTTAGAGTCAAACTACTACATAAGATTCAACGACGTGGAAGGTGCTGGTGCATCTTCCACGTCGTTTGTGCAATTGGACTGCCCGTTCTCACACACAAGCACACATGTGCTTAAGTGAGACGGCTCTGGAAAATGTATGTTGGAAGAAAGCCTGAAATAAAACTATTCTATTCTATTCTATTCTATTCTAAAAAAACCCCTTAACCATTTTGGACGAGCCTAGCTCGTCCACCTAGGGCCGTTCCTAAACCGTTTAGGATAAGTGTAGATAATCCACGCACTCTACTGCGCCCCTTGGCTCTTTTTGGACATCCCAGGCTTGTTCCAAGCGTAAATTGCGGTGCTGCTCAAAGATGGCAGCACGCATTTTTTTATTGTACACGTTTTTAAGGATGGCGACCGATTGTGAAGACATGTGCGGCTTGGGCCGCACGTGCAATAAAAATAGAAAAAAACAACTTAGGATCAAAAACTGAAGAAAAAAAAAGGGGTTAAGGTAAACGGTGTGCGACATTATTATGCAGTTTCCTTGTTCCTTCGAGAATGTCGAATTGGATACGAGACACACTTTTATGACATGCAGGCAACCTCAACAGAAATGTTTGGCGTGAAATGACACGCCAAAAATACAATATGAGATAACTATACTGCTAGGACCCATTGTATGTTCTTATAATCCTGCTAAATTTGTTTTGAAAATGGCGCGATAGTTTCGTGGATAAATCCACTTATATGTGAATCCCTCGGAGAGGCGGATCCGGACAGAGCTGGAGGCTGGCTACGTAGCCAGCCTCCAGCGCGATGTCTCCTTGCACGCACTCACAGACTTGGCTATCTTGGCGCCTCGAGCTTCAGCTTTCTCGTTTACCTTCCACGTTTTGAGCATGCGGTTCGTGATGATTACGTCTACGACATCGCTCGCCTTGTCAAAGTGTTCGACATTGATTGCAGCAGCGATGAGAGCGATTGCTATCAAGTTATGTTGGAAGCTGTTCATTTTGATTGCGACCCGCTGGCGACAAGCTCCAGTGATGGCGAGTTACGGATGAAGTCGTTGTGGTCACTGTCGCCCGGGATTATCTCGCAGGCGCATGCAGGGTGGAAGGTCAACAGGCCGGGGGCGAGAGCGAGAAAAGTGTTCGGGTTACCGAGTTGCGTGAGCGCTTTTGATCATAGGCGGCGAGGAGAGTTTGGGCGATCATGGGGGCGCCTAGAATAAGAGAGCGTTCATGGTCACGTGCTTTATGGGCACCATGGTGTGACTAACTTGGGCAGTGTTGCCTGGCCAGATGAAAATGATAAAAATTCGTGAATTGAATAGTGCAATTACCAGAGCTCTAAAATAACCCCTTTAAGTCAGTGCAGACTCTGCAGTCCACTTATGGCCGATTCACATGATGAGCTTATCCGCAGATAAATTGATCAAGTGACAAGACGTCCACGGAACATCAGTCCCCCAAGCACAGCCGTACGGAGGAGACGAGCAGATGACAGCGAGGACAAACTGAACCTGTTCGCGGCCCTGCAATTCCGCAAAACGCCAACATCGCACCGTGGCACCGTTTTCCAAGGTCCGAAGTGATGTTTGTGACTACGATCACTGTGCTATCATGAAAAAGTATTGTTGTGTGCTTCTGTTACATACCGAGCGATACAAAGCATCATGACAGGTTTAGCGTGAAGCGCCACTAGCTTTACTAACCACATGACACAAGTATCTTCCTGCTGCAGGAGGCTTCAGCGTCTAAGTGATGAAGTCCTGGGGTTGCGGAGGGGCATTTGGAAATGCCTTCACGCACTGCTTGGTTGTGCACCACTCTTCAGCACTTTACAGCCGTAAGAAAGGTCTTGGCTGGGTGGAAAACTGGGTAGACGTGCAGGGAAGCTTGCAGCTTGCTAGGCAAGTTTTGACAGAAGCTTCTTGACACCGACCCGGCGGAGTACCAGAACCTGCGGCTTGTCAGCTGGGCAAAGTTCTTGCAGCTTCTTTCACGAGTGGAAAATAAGAATGGTTCGACACAATAAAACAGCGAATGGACAAAATACAGTGGTGCACTATTTTTGTTTGGCTCATTCGAAAACAAAAATATTGCTGTGCTGTTGGTACTCTACCGTAAACGCTTTTGCTGTTGCTCACCCGCTAAAAATCTGGGCATGAAAGGGCACTTTGCCCTTACAGTCTCGGCGTCCGCTGACGAGGTGCAAATCGGAGGAATAGCCGACTTGATGGTAACTTGACAAACGGTCCACGGATGAAAATTGCGATTCAATCCATCGCGTGAATCTGCCATTATTTGACAATTATCCTAATATGATCAATTGATCCTAATTAAAAAAGAACAATTGTTCTCTGAAACATTGTAATGAAAGGAAGTTTTTATAAACAATGCCTGCTCCTTTGACAACGGAATAGTACGAGCCTTGGTATAACAGAAACTTTCCGTAGATCAGACATTGCGGATTGCAGCCATACATTTATTCCATGCTCAAAGTAAAGACATGAGTTTGTGTTGGCAATGCCAACCTCCTGTGTATGATCTGTAAAAAGTCCTTGATGACCATGGTCAAGGGAGAGGAGTTTCTGCTTTCAAGAACTGGATGGGGTGAAAGAAAAAGTGTCTCGATGAACAATGAATGCTCCAGGTTACCCACTCAGCCAAGTTTCTGCAACATGAACTGGACTCCAACAGAAAGACGTAGGATAAGCACTTTGAAATCTTTAGGATTTGCCAAGGGATGAAATAAATTAGATGCGCAGAAAAGTAGGGGGAGGAGGATGGCAAGAAATTTTTGGGGCTTGTGTTCTTACACTTGAAATATTTGTGCAGGAAGCATTACTGAAGCAGCACTTCGGTCCTGGGGCAATAATTCATTGCTAATCAAAGCCTGTTTCCAGAGATGCACATCAGGTGAGCGGCTTTTTTTTTTTTAAACATGAGGTGCTTTTTACGTTACCCTCCAATCCCAAAATGTTGTCCATCTGTTCGTGCACTTTGCCGCTAAATTTAGTGGGGACATTGTTGTTGCGTTACCTCTACAGAAGTTAAGTTTCCTCTCTAAATTTAGCAGAAAATTGATGTCACGGGACCTACAGATAATTTCAAGCTCTCTGATAAATTTAGTGGAAAAATAGACGTCACGTGACCTATGCAGCAATTCAGTTTCCCTTCTAAACTTAGCGGAAAAATTGATGTCATCTAACCTATGCACCAATTCAGTTCCCCTGCTGAATTTGGCGGGAAAATTGATTTCACATGATCTGACGTCATGTGACCTACAGACAAATTCAGGTTCCCCGCTAGATTTAGCGGAAAAATTGATGTCACGGGACCTATACACCAATTCAGTTTCCCCACCAAATTTGGCAGAAAAATTTATATTGTGTGATCTGACGTCATGTGACCTACAGACAAAGTAAGGTTCCCGCTAAATATAGCAGAACGATTTATGTCACGTGACCTATGCACCACTTCAGCTTCCCCACTAAATTTGGCAGAAAAATTGATGTCGCGTGATCTGACGTCGTGTGGCCTATACACACATTCAGTTTAAAATAAAATGAACAAAATAAAAAAACTACCTTTTAAATACTGCATTTCATGCGTTATAGCACTTTGAAGGTAAAAGTCACTTCCAATTTTAGATAATGTTTTTACTTTAAAGAAACAACTTTTCTCTAATTGTTTTGATTGAGCACTAGTGCCGTAAACTGCTAATAGCAGCCTTGAACAGTAAAGTTTGCACATCAGAAGGGTTGCTAATTTTTAACAATATCTTTTGTCTCTTCCAACTGTACAAAATATCTGCATGAAGGTGAACATTACTTTCGTTTTATAGAGCCAGCTCTTCGGTTCTGGGAGGAATTAGTCATTGCTAGACAATGCGTGATTCCACAGATGCATGTCATGTGGCACCTCTTAATGAAACAACTTTGCTCTCATTGTTCTAATTTAACACTAGTGTGGGAAATCTTGTTTTACTATGGTTCTTGAGGTGACAACGTATATAGTATTTCAGGTTAATGAAGTACTTTATAGGCACAATGTTTAAAGAAAAACTAAAAAAGTCATTGAATTACAAAAAAAAAAAAAGTTATATGTGGACACCTTAAAAATGGTGTCTTAAATTTTCTTTTAATCTTGTTAGTAGGAGCGCCGAAATCATTCATTAAAATTTCAGCATAGCCCTGCATGTTGCGGCACACCGAACTAAGCAGAGCGCGAGAACGGTGAAAAAAAAAACTAGCAAAAGTGACGTCATTGGCAGGGTCCGATAACCGTTACTCACCATTAAGGTGACTTGGGGATGCCAACAATGACTTCACGACGCTTTGGACAGATTACAGGTGGAAGAGAGATTCTCTGCATGCCCTGCTGCAATCGCTGCACATCTTTTTAAAATAAATATAGTTTACATTGACTTTCACCCAAGTATAGTGCGATTACTGAATTCATGGGACAAAATGCTGTGGAAGTCCGCTCCTAACTCAGATTTCTTTTAAAAATTGCTTCAGCTTCCCTTT
Organism: Ixodes persulcatus; assembly: GCA_013358835.2. Lineage (NCBI taxonomy): Eukaryota > Metazoa > Arthropoda > Arachnida > Ixodida > Ixodidae > Ixodes > Ixodes persulcatus. The sequence goes on along the minus strand of JABSTQ010001537.1, from coordinate 19,850 downwards.
GATGCTAGTTTGACTTAAGGCTTATTCACACGATGCATCTTTTCAACGCGCCACAGTTTAGCGAAACCAAGATTTCGCGAAATGGGCCTGTTCACACGTGGAGTTTGACGCGCGAAACCTGTGACGTATTGACTCACGAGAATTTCGCCAAACCTTGTCATCTGCACCGGGAATACCAAGCGGTTCGCATCAAAATGATATGAAGTATGCACAGTGTGAAGAGACAGTCTGTTTTATTAATACCACTCAATGAACTTCGTCAGATTCGGCTCACTGGGTTTACTAGTCCTGCCGAACCCGGGAAAGACCGCGAACGTCAAAAAACAGGCAGATGATCTCGAAGCATTTCGGACATTTTTGCACCGCTAAAAAAGAAAGTTATTCCCAGTCATCAGGTTTATACAGTAAAACCTCGTTAATTCGGATCTCATGGGACCGGCAAAAATGTCCGAATTATCCGAAAGTCGAAATATCGAAAGGACAAAGAAAACTGCGCGAAAATGTTTCCCTGTGGCATACCTTTATTTTGAGAAGAAATCTGTTATTACTGCCTGCTTTTTGGACGACACTTGGGCGGAGACGGCAACTTTCCTTAGCGCAGTCGAATGCTCCACCGCGCTCGCACTGTCGGAACTACGCATCCCGCGCGCTCACGACTTAGAACACCAAGGCCTCTTTCAGTTTCGGGTGCACCACCGTCCACGACCGCTTCATTTTCGCGTTGAACTTCTCGCTCTTGAAAGCCCGTAGGATATCGGCCTCAATTTTCACGTACATGGCCAAACTGCTTCTCTTGTTGTCGTAACTTTCCATCACTTGTCGAGAGGCGCCGTCCTTCAAGGCCGCTTTTCGTCGCTAAATTCTTAGCCTAGTACAGCTCCAACGGAAAACGAGTAGCACAACTGACCAATAATCGGAGCGGCAGAATCGCGACACCCGGCACTATTTTTCCCGAGCGCGCCGACAGCGAGAGTGCCAGTCACGTTGCATTTTACGACGCGGGGGTGGCCGGTTAAAATGGAGGGCTTCAGGATCCCCGCATTGAGGCATGAAACGTGACTGTCACTCTCGCTATCGGCGCGCTCGGGAACAATAGCCCCGCGTGTCGCGATTTTGCCATTCCGGTCGTCGGTCACTTGTGCTACCCTTTCTCCGTTGCAGCTATGCTTCTGCCGCTTCCATGCCAGGAGAGTAGCGGGTAGCGGTAGCGCGCTGAAGCACGGCAATCCAGAGCAAAACTGGTGCGAAACACGGAGAACCGGAAGAGTGGAGAACCATGGGAAAACCGGAAAAGCCACGTGTGCACCTCGGATGGATAGCGGTCATACCCTTTGGAACGGATGGTAGCTAGCGCCACCTATACATACGTTTGACGGACCGGATCGGCAATTCGAATTATCCGAATTTCCGAATTAGCGGGGGTTGAATTAACGAGGTTTTACTGTATCCGGTGCTTGCACTCGTCGCGACTATTGATGAATCTGCACCACGCCACCAACCCATACTGTAGGCGCCGTTCACACACCTGCAACCAAGTAGGACCAAGACTCGTCGCCCGTACGCACCGCTCTTCCGCTTGCCGCTCGCCATGTTTGTTTATTTTCTTTCGGCTTTGGCTCGGATACAGAATCGGCCGAAAATCAGACTCCTCCAAAAGCTCGCTCCTCCTCGAAGGTCAGACGTCATAGCGAAGTCGAGCGGCCATTGGCAGCTTCCGCGTTTCTCCTTCGGGTGATTGACCGGCCTCAGTGAGGTTTCAGCGAAAAATTGCTCCAGAAGCGAGGAAGACGCACCACCTTTTTCGGTCGCGTTCAGACGAGGAATCTGTTTCCCGAAACCTAGTTTTGCGACACAAGATTCGCCAACAAGATGCATCGTGTGAATAGACCTTTAGTTGCACAAGCCTGTGCCAGTGCACGAAACTAGAGCAAATACATTGCTGTACTATTTTGCTTTTAATCCACTGCCAGTAGCAGGTATGCCACTCATGAAACATTGGTGAAATTTATGACACCAATTTATTCACCCCTCAAGAATGTTGTTTATCGGGGACTGTTTAGACAGCACATGACACCTCAAAATAGAATTAAGTCTGTTCAACCAGCAAAAAGTTGTCTGTTATGGACTATTATGCAAGGACCCATGAGTGATGAAAACGGGCATTGTGCTGCAGTTTCTATAGCAACTTGCATGAACGCTGCGACGTAAAGCCATGCCTCCACATCGCAGCATCCGCGCAAGTTGCTGTGGAAACTGCCGCGCGGCACCCCTTTTTCAGAGCCATATATTGGGAGAGTTTGGCCAGTGGGTGTGGCGACGAAGGCGCCGGAGAGGAGAAAAGTAAATGAAAGGGAGGAGAGCGCCGAAGGAGCGAGAGAGAAAGAAGGGAGCAGAGAGGAGACGACCGCCATTTTTTCGCAACGCTGTCAGAGACTGGTCGGAGAAGAGCACTGCTGAGGCTACGCGTCGTCTGCTACGGGCCGACTTCTTTTTCGCCCGAACAAAAGTTTGTGGCCATACGTTAAAAGCTTTTTAACCCACCCAGGAATAACAGTATATCATTTTCTTGCCAGAGCCAGCGATATAAAAGGAAATAATCGTGATTTAGATGCTGATCCCATGTATTCCGCCGTAAGAAGGAACGGAAATGGCGGCCCTCCCCACTCAGCTGGGAGCAGCCGGGAGTTCACGCGCATGCGCTCATGCCTCTCGCTCTGCGCCGCGTGCTGATTGGCTCACTCGGGAGGAGAGCGTTACGGCGGCGAGATCATAAACTGACCAAACTCTCCCCATATACGGCTCTGCCCTTTTTGTCGCTCATGTGTCCTCTGGTACAAAGACGTAAATAGAGAGAGTTTAACCATTCATTGGGATGTGTACGAGGCAAATGAGGAAGCACCATTGGCTGAAGGTGGGCTGGGCGTGTTCCAGAGCGTTTTCACAAATGCATTGTGGCCAACCAAAAGCTGCGAATAATACCCTGGCGGTGGTTGCGAGAAACAAAATTAATAAGTGCTTCAAAGTAACTCGGTGACTGGAAATGTGGTGCACATGATGTTTCGATTGTGGTCATGCAACATCACGGTGGAAGATACAAAAAGATATATAGATATATCTTATATATATATATATATATAGATATATATATATAGATATATAGATACAAAAAGATATAAAAAGCATGCGCGACCAACAGAACAATTGACATAATACATGCGCCAAGTGCCGAGTGCCAGGAATCTGCCGTCGAAACGATCAGACTTCGTTTGAGTAAAACAGAAATCAAGTGGCACATTCGTTTCTTACATCTTCTTGCATAACCATAATCGAAACATTGTGTGCACCATAACCATGAAGAGTTACTACATTTAACACTTACGCACTTCTTAAAGGACACATGCAAAGAAAAAAAACTTTTTTTTAAACAGCCGGTTTGGGAAAAGGAAGTCATAAAACGAATTTACAACGAAAAATCAAAATTGTTAGAGCTATATTCACGGCGCTATACGAATTTGCAGTTGGCGCCCGCGGGCGCCGCGGAAAAGTGGCACATATTTATCACGTGACTGGCCCTTATTTGTCACGTGGTACTTGCAATCTTTCGGAAGCTTCCTATGGTCTCGAAAAGTTACTTATTCATCTTCGTTTTAAGTGCAACAAAAAAACAACGAATAACAAGTAACTTTTAGAGCTCAAAGAAAGCTCCCGAAAAAGCGCAAGCAGACGTGAGAGACCTGTGCGCCGGTCAGATAACGGCGGCGGCGCCCCGAAGCAGGCGAACTTGTGCGGCGGCGGCGACGGCGGCGTGGAGAAACGCGTTGAAGCGGCGTTCGCACTACGCTCAGCGTGCGGCGGCGTGGTACTTTGCGGCGCCGCCGACGGAGCGCGGTGGCGCGCGGGCCTACCACGTGACCAGCGGCGGCTCCTGCGGGCGCCAACTACAAATTCGTTTTGCGCCGTAAATATAGCTCTAAAATTTTTCTTTCTTCGTTGTAAATTTATTTTATAACATTCTTTTTCTATCTAGACTGTTTAAAAAAAATATTTTTTTCCTTTGCATGTGTCCTTTAAAACTGTTTCTCGCTACCATAGTTAGGAGATTCTTTTCGGCTTCTAGTTGGCCAAGAGAGCTTGTCAAGCCCTCTATCTGCGTCTGCTGCACGCCCTGGCTCTGCATGCTCCTTTTATTGACCAAGCTGTCTATATACCATTTTATTGTAGGTAGCGCCATTTTGAGAGCAAGAGAAAAAGGGAAAGGACTACCGGCACTTTCGCCCTTCCTGGAGCGTTAGAAAGAGTGAGTCCCGGATGGGAGGCTTTGCCCGTGTTGGGTGCCTGCATTTCTTCTTTGTTTTAAACTCCCAAACTTAATTAGATCCACGGGCTTCGATGGCGACCGTCCCCCGGTCATCAGGACACCATTGCTCAGTTATAGGGTGCATGAATAACGACAGAAATCATTGAATACTCTCTGAGGACCTATGTACTTGCACTGAATCCAACAAGGCGAGTGCGGATGTTTCCGGCAGCAGTGGGTTGCATCCGTAAACCGAAAAGACTTTTCCCGAACGCCATCCTCTTGACTGTGCTCAGATCATTTTGTGAATGGAGCGCGCACCAAACTTAACGCTGTACCATCGATGAACATAGGGTACGCTCGCAAGGTGCGTGCAAGTTTTCTCCTGATAATTACTGTTTCAGTTTGTAACTTTTTGTAACTGAATTTATCCTAATATTGATATTTTGAAGTGTTGACAATGACTCAGTTTTATCAACCACAACACTTGGTTGAAGGCTCATTTCCACCGCCGGGTGTAGCTGGAGATTGTCAAAAAGTTAGTTCTATCAGTTTTTCTGAATCGCGATCTCCTGCACGATACCAGAGAACCGTGACCCTATTTTGACCGCCACAACGCGACTAGGTTCTTCTTATTTTCAAAATTAGTACATAATATAGCCAGAAAGAAACCTTGAATTTCTGTTGCTGAAATTTGAAACATGCTTATGCATCGATTTCGAATTGTTGAATCATTGATCGACAAGCTCCGGCAATAGGCCCATCTCGACTTTGCTGTTTTCAGTTCTCAACAAAAGACACACACATTGGCACGGGCTTCTCAAGTAAAACGTTTATAAACACCTATGCATGAGCTTGTTTCTACATTTATAAACATCAATGCATGAGCATGTTTCAACTTTCAGCGACACAAATTGAATGTTTCTTTCCAGCTACAATATGTACTAATTTCGAAAATGAGAAGAACCTAGTCGCATTGTGACGGTCAACAGAGGTTTATGGCTCTCTGGTATTGCACAGGAGATCGCGATTCAGGCAAAAGCATTAGAACTAACTTTTCTGCAATTTCCAGCCACACCCGGCTGCGGTAATCAGCCTTCAACTAAGTGCTGTAGAAAATAAAATCGAGTCATTGTCACCTCTTCAAAATATCGGTATTAAGTTATTAACATAAACTCAGTTACAAACAGTTACAAGCTGAAACAGCAATTATCATTAGAAAACTTGCACGCACCTTGCGAGCGCGCCCAATGTTCATTGACGGTACAGCGTTCAGTGCGGTGCGCGCTCCATTCACAAAATGTTCCGAGCACAGTCGAGAGGATGGCGTTGGGGAAAAGTCTTTTCAGTTTAGGGACGCAAGCCACTGCCGCTGGAAATTGGGGTCATGTGGAAAGAGATGGGGCTTAAAGACATTGCAGCCGCACTCGCCTTGCCGGATTCCATGCAAGCTACATAGGTCCTCAGCAGTATTCAACGCTTTCTGTCATTATTCGTGCAGCCTATAACCGAGCAATGACGTGCCGATGACCGGGGGACTGTCGCCATCTAAGCCAGTGGCTCTAATTAAGTTTGGGAGTTTAAAACGGAGAAGAAAGCGCAAACTAAGTGTGAGCAATGCCTACACACAACACCAGCAAAGCCTCTCATCCGGGATTTTCACTCTTTGAAACAATCCAGCAAGTGGGAAAGTTGCTAGTAGACCTTTCACCTTTTCTCTCTCCCTCTTTCAGTAAAACAGTCTATATACAACTCTGCTCTGCTTTAGCCCCGTTGAGTGTGCTTCTATCTGAGCACCGGTACACTGCGGAAAAGCAACACCAGTGAAAGCAAGCCTCACGGGTGTTGCTTCTCCGCAGTGCTCCGGTGCTCGGAAAGAAGTGCGCTCAACGGTGCCGCGAGAACAAAAAGTATGAATTGCACGAAAGCGCCGTTCGAGTTAGGCGGCTTATGAATACATTGAAAACGATGCGGGACAACCCAAGTTTTTAAATTTGTTTGACTTAACCGGAACTATTAAATATTCGAGTTTGAATTATTGCGAGCCTACTGTAAACTCAATTCAATGTGCTTAATATCACTGAATTGTTGTGCAATTTTAATTTGCTTGTTTTATTTCTCAAACACTTTTTGTATTGGGTATTCAATTTAATGCAAATTTTTACTTTGGTTCAATTTATGGGAGGATTGTTTTATATGTCATGTACAGTAGAAAGGTGGGGAGCTGGGATAGTTGGTAACCACATTGCTTGCCGACTTTAACCATGTACGTCATATACAATTTGTTGTGATTGTGTATTGATTTTGAATCCTCTACTGCTCTTTATTTCAAGCTGCCCTTACATGCACCATGAAGATACCGAAGAAGTCTTCAATTGAAGGACAACTATAAGCACAAGCATGAAGCGGCATCTAGATGGCCAGCGCAAGGACAACTGTAATGTAAAATTTCTCCAAACTTAAAGCAAGGCATGCCTTCTTCCAATAAAGGTATTGTGGCGAAACTTCAAAATTGCTTTGTTTGTTCAGCTGTCACCTATAGGAACAGCTGATCTCACACAACAAAAGGCTGGCAATGAGTAGTACAGGTTCTGTGCTCTTTTTCTTTTGCAAAACATGAACTCTTGTATGTTTTGTCTAAGGATGAAAAATTATACAAGTGCATATATTGAATGACGGAGCTATGAACTCTCCATACCAATCTGTACCCCAAAGCTTCATGTGACTTCGGCTTACTTGGACATGGAAGCTGTTCACACTAAGTAATGAAGCACTATACTTTTCTGTCTTTTTGAAGGGCATAGCTACGAGCCATCTTCACCAATCCTGCACCTCTGATACATTAGGTGACACCCCTGGCAGAGCTAGAGCTCTGCAAGGGGAGTCGGCAGATGTATCGGAGGTGCACGTCGTACGGATGGCTTGTAGCTTTGGCCTTATATAAGGCGGAAAGGTATAGTGCTTCGTTATTTAGTGCGAACAGCTTTTATATTTCCTACAGACAGCTGTCCGTGATGTGGGCTACAGACGTTCCGTCATTTTGCGAAATATATGTCTTGTTTTTACGGACGTTTCAGTTTCTAGATTACGGAAACCATGTCGGCAATATTGAACCGGCAACTTTTCCCGTAAAATGGAAAACGGATAACTGTTCGTAAAGTGAGCTACGAACGTTCCGTCATTTTACGAAATTATATGCCTTGTTTTTACAGACGGTCCATTTTCTGGATTACGGAAAACATGTCGGCAATATTGAACCGGCAACTTTTGCCGTAAAATGGGGCAAAAATTTTTTACAGTGATAGGAGCCGACATGTTTTAACAGGTCTTCAGGTGTAAACGGGCCGTAATTTATCCCCTGTAGATTGAATGTAATTATGCGCATATAATATAAGTCACAATTTATAAGAACAAACAAAACTGCAGCAGCAGGGGAAGCTGTATCTTCTTTATTGTTACAAATAAATTTCAAGCCTACATTCACGAGCCGACGTAGCCTAAAGGGCCCATGAAACGAATTTCGGGCTGGAATGAATCAATTTATATTGGGATCTTACTAATAGCACATCGTTCAGTGGACCAAAAGAAAGAAAAGGTAGAAAGTCAGAAGCCTGCCTTTCGGTACGAAAATTTGAAAACACAGCGGACTATTTCGTACCTCCTTCCCTTCGTAAGCTCTCTGCCTTTTCACTGTGATACATCCGCGGTCCCCGCAGCGCGTCACTGAGCCTCTGCAGCGCGTCACCGGGCCCAAGCGCACGTCACACGAAACCAGACGTTACTTATTCCCTTCATCCCTAAGCTGACATTGGGGAATTGTAGTAGACCGTTTCCGCAGTCCGCTAAGCACCCGGATAGCGCTCCGTAATCCACCACAAGACCTTGAACTATGCAGATAAGGCTGGCGGCGCGCATGCGAGGCTGCGGCGTTTTCTTCAGGGATACCGTAGCGGAGGAGGAAAACGGTCTACTACAATTTCCTAACGCGCTTGCCGGACCAATCAGGCGCCTCCCTTTCATCACCTGACCTCATTTTCTGCGCGTGGGTATGCGCGAGAGAGCGAGATCACGTGGCAAAAGTGTGGCTGGCCAGACGAGCACGTAGCTTCCAGAGCACTCTCAGCTTCGGGGTGGACGGGGTGGGGAAAGCAAGTTTTGTCTGAAGCGACGGGGGAGAATGACTGTATCCGGGTACACAAACGAGAGTCCGAGCAAGAGGAGACTCCCCCCTTTCCGTCTTTTTGAACTGTTTGATAGAATGCGCGATTTATGAGTTGACGGAGAAAGCTAAACAGAAAAAAGTTGAAAAAGCGTTTCATGACTCCTTTAATGCACACGATGATGTGCCTCCAAGTTTTAAAGTTATGGGCTTTAGCAGTTCTTTATACCACCTGCGAAGTTACAACGGTGTTTGCGGCCTTTTTCCTAAATTGCCAATAATCAATAGACTTTGTTCTGTACGTTGCCATAAAATTACAGAAACAGAAACAAGTCCACTAGCGACCTTTTTATTCTCCAGTGGAGCATATTCGTAATTCATTTTACAGGCAAGCACAATACCCGTGTTGATTTGATTGGTTTGCATTGATAGCCAATATTGCATCAGGTTTTTTTTTTAATATCAACTACTGTTTTGTTTGCTTTTTCAGGAGGATACTCAAGGAAGTGCGTGCGTGTGGAGGAGCCTGGCCAGAGGTGGTCCAGGACCAAGCATGAGGGAGCAGTCTTGTCACTTCTTTTTTTAACATTTGTTTTATGTTTGTGATTTAATTGATTATTCTTTACATGCCCATGCCCCCCCCCCCGTTTTAAGAGTATAATAAAGACAATTAAATGCAATTCTGTGTTTATATTGTTCCATGGGAGACGTCGTCGGTTTATGTGGTGGGACTTGTGGCGGTTGTGAGGTTTTGTTAGCCTAATTTCTCGCGGGATAAAATGTCAAGGAAGGAAAGGTGTAGCCGATGGAGCGGTAGTTATGTCGTCTTGCAGGCGGCGAGATTTTTATGTCGTGCTAACGTAATTTCATGCAAAACCCAGGCTGACTAGCATCACGCTGCGTAATTATTCCCCAAAAAAGTTATACCCCTGTCAGAGGGGCACCTCAACGGACCTTTAGTGCATGTCATTTAAGCAGTGCCACACGGCAACTCAAATGGTATTTAGCGTAAAGGTCCTTTTTGTGAACCTGAGTTCACGCAACTCCTTTATGGCTGTTAAAGGCATACTCTCGTCAGCAGGGGTGTTCACTAGAGAAGCGAATTGAAATAAACAATCGTACTAATATCTTTAATAAAATTTTTTTGTTTAATATTGAAAACAAAACGTGTTTAACATACATTCTGTACAGACCTCGCTCTACTACTAGTTTCCTGTACTCACGGCCACAGCTTTCTAGCAGGCCTCGCTGCTCGCTTGCTCGCATCGTCCGCTTTGACACTCGGGTTTTCCTCCTCGATTTTCCTTACAACCATAGTTATCTAGCTTTTATTTCTCTACTTTATATTTTATCATCCTTTAAGAGTGTATCGCTAACTGCTTTTTTGTGTGTATATATATCTATATCTATATATATATATATATATATATATAATGCGATATGTAGAACGAACGAGGGGCGTCCTCGACTAGGAAAGGGTCACCGCGCTTCCATTGGAGCATTGAGGCGACCTGGGCGCTGACATGGAGGATGAGCTGGAGGACCTCCGACGCGTGCGATGAAACTCAACCGGGAGCACGACGCCGAACCGAACAGGGCAAAAGCGTTGCAGAAGCACGGAAAAGGGAGGGAGCTCCGAGCAACGTTAGGACTAGGGATGTCGCAAACCGGTCGAGGTTCGAGTTCGACCAGGTTCGACTTTTTCGAACTTCTTGTGAAACGTTCGACAAAGATTCGACTCAGGTTCGACTGCTATGTGCATGCGCGACAGGCTGGCCAGTTGACTTCGGATTGAATGGTGATGGCTAAGGGATGAATTAAGGGCAGCACTGATTGATTATTTCAGTTAATACAGCAAACAAAAAATTACGATATTAAGTTTTTCAGTGATTAGAATTAGTTTCTTTTAATTGCAACTGTTCATAAACCATAACAAAAAAAATTCTCCAAAACTAGACATGCTTGTATGAAGGTCTGGTCAAACTGTCCACAAAGTCGAACCGGTTCGTCGAACCGGTTGAACCCCGAAAGTTCGACCTAAAATTCGGTTCGACAAAAGTTCCCGACACCCCTACACTCTTAAAAATGTCTGTGCGTCTGCTTTCACGCACAACACTCTTAGAGCCAATCACCGCCTCTTGCGGAGGCAACTCAGCGAATGACGATGAAGAAACATATGTTTAGACCAAAAAACGCAGTCTGAGTTGTGACATTAAGCAATGCAAGAGTGACGTTTTGCATTGCTGAATGTCACAACTCAGAGTGCGTTTTTCGGTCTAAACATATGTTTCGGCATCGTCAATCGCTGAGCTAACTCCATAAGAGTTGGTGATTGGCCCTCCGAGTTTTGTGCGTGAAAGCAGACGCACAGACATTTTTAAGAGTGTAGTTACAAGGAGGTTAAAAGGGCAGTGATGTGATTGCTGCGCCAATTGCGCCAAACTGCGCCAAGGGGCTAACCCTGCTACATCCTGCTACATTTCGCCAAAATATAGGTAATCTGCGCCAAGCCTGCGCCAAAAAAACAATTTCGATCACCTTTCAAAACCGAAATAAACTGAGTACCGAAATTCAGAATGCGTGTGTTATGTGGCGCGAACGGCCGCCCGACACAAAGTACCCTGCATCAATTGTCCATCCAGTCTTGCATGGTCTCGCAGTCTCGCGTTTCGCGCTCTCGTCGTCTCGTGGCTGTCGTTTCGGATATTTGAAAAAAAAAATATATATATATTTGCAACGTCGGAGCGTCCGCAATATCTGCGGACGCTCCGACGCTAGCGTGCCGGGTACAAGCCATGCCGTCAGGCTGTGAAACGAAACCTCGTTTTTGTGCGGCGGGAGTTACTTTGTGAGCTGAAGCACTCGCTCCTAAAAGCAACGGCCGCGGGAAAACTATATTTGGTCCCTGCCTTCCAGTCACCGTGGTCGCGCGACGCTGGGTGTTGCCATCCCCACGTAGCTGCAGATGTAGTGCTTTCTAAAATTAAACCTTTTATCGCCACATTTTCATCGAAATTCCTGTTCTTGCTTAAATCACACGTTACTACAGAAATCGCTCTTTAAGTTAAAGACTGCTGTGTCGAAGTTTTGATTGCCTAAATTTCGCTCACTGGGCTTTCATTCTTAGGAGGGACCCCGCTACGCGCCGTTACGTGAGAAGTCTGCCGCAGAAGAAAGTTCGTGAAGAGAAGTATAAGCTAAAGCAAAGAGGGTAACGTCTGGACGCTGAACCCGCACAGCGCGCTTGTTTCTTTCTCCCGGCTTCTGCCGTTGTACAAAGCGCTTCAAAAACGTTTTGTCCCTGGCTCGCGATGTTTTGCATCGATGCGCTCAGGTTCTTTTTTTTGTGTGTGTGTGTGTTTAGCTTGTACCATGTTTGCCGGCCTGGCAAGCACGCGCCGCTGGACTTTATTTGTCGTATGCTCAACAGTTATATTTTGCATAAAATTTTGGGAACCAGTTGGCGACGAAGCGGAGTGGCATGGTTTAGGTTTCGATCGAACAGCCGTTGTCTTAGCTTGCGCTTCGAAGCACGCGTAACTGCAAGCCTGCCGAAGTTGCCCTTACGTGCATGCGAACATGGTTTCACGAAAAAAACACAAACCGGGACGCTTGCAATCCACTGTTTTATGTTTGCTTACTTTGACGAAAATCTTGTACGTTGGGAACCAGTAAAACGGTAGCAAGCGGTTTTTCGGAATCGCTCGGCAATGCCTACAGCACTGTGCACTTGTGGGATGTCTCAGCAGTAAAAACACAAGCAGCGAGTTCCGTCACAACACGTCACATCTGAACACAACACAACACAACACAACACAAAGTGCCCGTTGTTTATAAGCACTTAAAACGAATATTTTTATTTTTCTAAAAATATCTGCTCCAAAAGCCACTTTTGCTGCTCCGAAACACTGTTTTAATTGCTCCAAAGGCCACATTTGCTGCTGCAGCCTTCGATCTGATAAAACCTACCGGACGGAGCGCGGGCAAGCCTGCAAGAAAACCTTCTACGATCAACCATCCATCTCGCACCGATTGCCAGAGAGATCTATGGTTACGTTGGCCACAACATCGATTAAACTTTTTATGACTAGGCTTCACACATACTGCAACTAGGGGTGTCGCGAACCGCTCGAGGTTTGAGTTCGACCAGGTTAGACTGTTTCGACCTTCTTGTGAAAAGTTCGTCAAAGGTTTGACTAAGGTTCGACTGCTATGCGCTTGCGCGACAGCCTGGCAGTTGGCTTGGAATTAGATGGCGATGGCTAAGGGATGATCTAGGAGCAACGCTGATTGGTTATTTCAGTTAATACAGTACAAAAATTACGTTATGAACTTCTTGAGTGTTTAAAATTAGTTTCTTTTATATGGAAATGATAATAAAATTAAAAAAAAAAACTTTTCACACAAAAAAATTCTCCAAACCTAACCATGCTTGTATCAAGGTCTGGCCACACTGTCCACAAAGTCGAACCGGTCGAATCTGGTTAAAAGGTCGAAGTTTCGACGGTTCAACCCAGTCAAACCCTGAAGTTCGACCTAAAATTCGGTTCGACAAAAGTTCGCGACACCCCTAATTGCAACGTGCCCCTTCTGGTATTTATTGCCTAGTTAGGACCAGATTGAGTGAGCGGGGGACGCTCAGGGTTGCCGTTAATTGCCAAAAAAACAAAAACAATTTGCTTGGGCTTAAAATAGACTTTGTTGGAATAACTCAAATGAACTCGTTATTTTAGGTTTTCTAATATTTTGTTTCCTTAAGAAAAACTTTAAAAAAATATTTATATCGGCAAAATATTATTTTTCTGGTGTGAACGTGATTTATGCGTTTGACAGAGTTACGAGACTTCAATCGCTGTAAACATCGTCTAAATTACATTTAATTGTGTCGTCTGCGTTATCTGTCAAGGCAGAAAATGTCATTTGAAAATCCTAAAGGCCTTTGGCGTAAAGGTCCTTTTAGGTGCACGTCTGACAGGGGTATTAGCGTTATTTTTGAAAGGGTTATTACTTTTTACCGCCGCATCAAAACAGAACTAAAAGGGGTCATGAAACGATCTTTCACCTTTTTCCTTCTTAGCTTTCCTCCTCAACTCACAAATCGGGCATTGTACCAAACAGTTCAAGACGACAGAAAGGAGGGGCTCCCCTCTTGCTCAGACCAAATACTTTACGTGCTCAGACACTCGTTTGCGTACCCGGATACAGCCATTCTCCTCCTAGAAGATTAGCCCCTCGCTTAAAAAAACCCATGAAACGAATTTTGGGCTTGAATAAATCAATTTATATTGGGATTTTACTACTAGCACGTCCTTCAGTGGGCCAAAAGAAAAAAGAGGTAGAAAGTCAAAAGCCTGACTTTCGGTACGAAAATTTGAAACCACAGCGGACTATTTCGTACCTCCTTCTCTTCGTAAGCTCTCTGCCTTTCGAACCCCGCAGCGTGTCATCGGGCCTAAACGAACGCCACACGACACCGGAGCTCACTTATTCCCTTCACCCCTAAGCTGACATTGTGGTAGAAGCTACGCGTTTGCCGGACCAATCAGCCGCTTCCCTTTCATCACCTGACTTCATTCTCTGCACGTGGGTGTGCGCGAGAGAGCGTGATCACGTGGCAAAAGTGTGGCTGGACCAAGGAGCACGTAGCTTCCACAGCACTGTCAGCTTCGGGGTGAACGGGGTATGGAAAGCAACTTTTGTCTGAATTTTAAGCGACGGGCTAATCTTCTAGGGGGAGATGGATGTGTCCGGATTACACAAACGAGAGTCCGAGCAAGAGGAGACTCCCCCCTTTCCGTCTTCTTCAACTGTTTGGTAGAATGCGCGATTTATGAGTTGAGGAGGAAGCTAAACCGGAAACAGTTGGAAAGGCGTTTCATGACTGCTTTAAAGGGGTACTACAACGAAATTTCGGCGCTCATTTTTTGGTCTATATGTGTTCAAACGAGCAGTATCACGTGGAACATACCAATATCTTGTTAAAAAAGTCTCGAAAAGGAATTTTAAAACGAATTAAACGATTAGCAAAGAGCACCTGGTGGATGTCGCTAACGCCTCGTTTGTAATGCTCGTCTAGGAACCTTGACAGCTAGTGACGGAGGTTGTCTCGCCTCCGGTCACGACGAGAGAAGGGGGGAAGGAGGAACTCCCCTCATCCCGAGAATCCCTTTTGTGTGTCACAGAAGTCGCTATTGTCCCCCTACAAGATTATAGAAGATTAATCCGTCACTTAAAATTCGTACAAAAGCAGCCGCTTCGGTGGCTGGAACGACTAGGACATCCTCTCGGCGTCAGCCTCGCCGTAGCTTTGCTCGTCTCGAGACGACCTACGTCACGATTGCGTTGGATGTCACGTGCTCTAAGCTGGGCCTTCTCCGAGCGCTTGCCAGAGTGGGCCGTTTATAACGAAAAATACAGCCACCAGGATCAAAATACAAACGTGCGATTGTCATTTACGGATATTGTGGATCATATTCAACCTATTTTTGAACACGACGGGAATATCTCAAATTTCGTTGAAGTATCCATTTAATGCTTTAAAACACGGGCAAAAGTGCTTTCCCCACGCTCAATTCCGCTCAACTCCGCTCAATTCCGAAAAATTTAGGTTTACATGTGATTCCATTTCACAAAGCACTACTAAACAGCTTTACGTCTTCGGATTCGCGAAATGTGGTATATTATTTGTGTAATCTTAATTTAAACATCAGCCGATAACGAAACCGAAACTTCGGTTGCGTCAGGCAACATTGGTCTCGTCGTCAGTCATGGCCCCGTCACGTCGAACCACGTGGTCTTGTGACGTTCGTGGGGGCGAGGGACAGGACACGCGACGCAGGCAGGTCGCTTCGCATGGCGTGGACGGTGATAGCCTGGGGGGAGGGGGAAGGGGAGAAGATGAAAGGGGAGAGGCGGAGCAAAGGAACAGTTTGCGCAGGGCAGCGCAAACTAGCGCATCCGCGTTAGG
The DNA here is from genome assembly GCA_013358835.2 of Ixodes persulcatus. Classification (NCBI taxonomy): domain Eukaryota; kingdom Metazoa; phylum Arthropoda; class Arachnida; order Ixodida; family Ixodidae; genus Ixodes; species Ixodes persulcatus. The sequence goes on along the minus strand of JABSTQ010001537.1, from coordinate 4,427 downwards.
GTGACCACGTGGACGCCGTTGAGCCAACACCGGGAGGAGAAACTCATGACGTCATCGTTCAATTTCGCTCTGAGAAGTAAAAACAAACAAAACGTGAGAATGACGTAGTCATGCCTCTGTCGTAGTGGGTCAACGTTGGCCGTTCCAACTCCGTCGCATTGACTGCGCTGACGATTGCGCCTGACGTCACACGCTAGAGTTGGCAGATTTCGGCGACTTGGCTCATTTGAAAATTTGCTCGCCAGTTTAGTAAATATATAGACGGAATTAGATCGTAATATTTGACATGGGGTCTTCCTATATGATACTAAAGAGAGAGAGAGAGAGTAAACTTTATTGTGGAAAGGGAGTTTTCTATATCCCAGCCCTAGTCCGGGCCTATGCGGTCGGGGCAGTCTCCGTCCCATCCAGCCCATTGCGAATATGGTGGACAAGAGGGGGCCACCACAGCCTCTGAAGTTCTGAAGGGGGAGAAGTCCATTCCTCCCAGCTCCCTGGTGTACGTTCAGGGGGTAGGTGAGATAGAGATTGCTGTCGGCTTTGGTGGGATGCAATGCATTCCCAGAGTGTATGTCGGTTGGATGGGTATCCTCCGCAGTGAGGGCATGAGGGGTAGCCTGGCATTTTGTGTATGTAGTGGATGTAGTTTTGGGTGAGGATGGAATTTCTCTGTGCTCTACGAATGAGTGTTGCTTCTTCTCTTGTGTGAGTTCGTGAGGGCGATGGGAGGAGAGTAGATGCCTTGCGTCTCTCCTTTAGAATTTGTTGCCTGGCTTTGTGAAGTATTTTTCTTTATTGTTTGGGGTCGTATTCTTGATCACAAGGCCATACGAGAGGGCTACCCGGATTTGGTTCGCGGGTAAGCTGATGTGCTTGTATGTTCCCTCTTGATGCCTGGTGTCCTGGGACCCATTGAATTCTAATTTGGAGTAGTGGGTACTTGTGCATGTGATGTTGCAACCGGTTCTGTATTGATGTGGGAAGTCTGTTCTTCAGAAAAGCCCTGCATGCATCCTGGCTGTCTGTTCTGATGATAATTGTATCGTTGTTTTCGGTGAATTCCGTGATGTCTGTAGATATGGCTAGTAGTTCGGCGTGCCTTGGGGATGGGATGTCTTGATATCTTCGCGTTAAGGTTTGCTCGATGTTCCATACAGCTATGAGGCCATGTCCTGCGTTGTAACTTGCATCTGTATAGTATGTTTTGGTGCTAGTATCTTCTTCGTCCTTCTTCTCTAGGCGCTGGACTCTGTCGTTTCTTCTATCTGCATTGCGTTTTGTATGCATGTTCTTGGGAATGGGGTCTACATGAATTCTAGGTATTTGTTCTCATGGGGGAGTTTCTAGTGGGATAGGAGGAAGGTTTGCTGTTTCATAGTTTAGTTTTGTTAGTATTTGTCTGCCTTGAAGCGATGTTTCTAGTCTTTGTTTTTGTGGTGGTGAAAAGGAGGCCGCTGATTGGTCCGGCCAGCGCATGGCTTCCACCGACCTGTCAGCCTAGGGGTGAAGGTAATAAGTGAGGTCCGGTGTCTTGTAACACACGTTTGACCCGGGTGACGCGTTTTGGGTACCGCGGATGTATTGCAGTGAAAGGGCAGAGATTTTTCGAAGGGGAGGAGGTACGAAATAGTCCGCTGTGTTTTCAAATTTTCGTACCGAAAATTGGGCTTTTGACTTTATACCTTCTTTCTTTTGGCCCACTCAACGATATGGTATTAGTAAGATCCCTATATAAATTGATTCATTCCAGCCCGAAATTCGTTTCATGGGCACTTTAAGTCATTTTGCACAGCGTTGAATTCTGTTGAATTCATAGGTCTTTCAAGATTTGTACAACGGCTTTTTTTAATTTTTGAGCCATTGATGCGGATCATCGCGGCGTGGTCACGAAGTGCAGTATATTACTATTTAAAACAATGAGTATTCATGAACTCGTTTTGTGTGTGATCGATTCAGTGCTAAAACGATGTGTAAAATTACACATAAAAAATACCCCTTGCAAACGTCCACAGCGCCCTCCGCCAGCGCTGAGAGGCATTATGGGACACGCTGTCGGAAACGACGGACGGATGGAGAACTCTGGAACGCACCCCGTCACCGGGCTGCGTTGCGGAGTTGTCTACAAGATTCCGCGTGGTCCCGACATGTTCATGTGTTATGACCGCCTCACAAAACAAACACGGGAATGTTAAAAATTACACTCTTAGTTCCGAAGTTGCGTGTCCAGGTAATTTACATTGCCCTCTTTGAAAAAAAAAAAAAAACTCCAACTTCCCGCGAGACTTTTTTTTTCGATGTGTTTTTACTGTTATTGATTTCCAGATTTAAAGGGGTCATGAAATGAATTTTGGGCTAGGATAAATGATTTTACATTTGGAGTTTACTATTGGCATATTGTTTAGTGGGCCAAAAGAAAGGGTAGAAAGTCAAAAGCCAACTTTTTGGTACGAACATTTGAAGATATGGGGGACTGTTTTGTACCTATAATTTACTTTGAAGGGGTCTGTTTTGTACCTCATTTCCTTTAAAAGCTCCCCGCTTTTTCACTTTGGTACATCCCCACCAAAGCACGTCAGCGGTATCCAAAGTACGTCAGCCGACCTTAGCTCACGCATTGGACACGAGAACTGCGTCACTCGGACGTATGCGCTCGTCAACAAATGTTTGGATTCGCGTTCGTATTACAAGAGTGCCCTGACGGAACTTATTATCACTTGCGAATAACAAGTTATATGGTGTGCTTAAAAAGCACCGTGAAAGCTTCGAGTCATCGCACTGGTGCACAAGCATGTCACGACCACGAGATTCCTCAATTTGCTTTTGAGTTGAGGATTAAAGCTAAGGAGGAATGAAAAATAATTTCATGACTCCTTTAAGCGGATTACAATAAGCATAGAAATGCAAAGGGAGGTGGGTATTACGTGAGTGGGCTCTTCTGTTAATAGCGAGTTTTAGAATAGGGGGCCCCAGAGCTTTGGGTGCCCCAAGCTGTTTGGGGCACCCAAAGCTCTAAGGCCCCCTATTCTAAAACTCGCTAATCTTTGACGATGTCACCTTCAGCTGGGTTATTGGGTGGTTAATTCCTGTCTCAGCGGCACTGTATCATGAGTGCGCTCGCAACGGCGCAGAAGGTGCTTCCGCACCACTTACCCAATTAGAAAGCCACGAGCAGCAGTAAAACATGGGAATAATAGGCAGTTTAATGATACTCTTCAAACATACGATTTCGGAACTATTATTTTTAAAGAAACATCATTAGAACGGCGGTCGTCGCACAGAGCTTCGCATAACTCAACGGAGTGGTGCCGGCCGAGCCGGCGAACTTCCGAAGGAAGGCGGCGGTGGCGCCCTCTACTAGCATCCACAGAAATAGCAACCTCTGCGGCCAGCATCTGGACTCAGTTCAGAAGAGTAACACTGTACGCTATTACATGCTGTATAACTGAGCCAGCACCAGCTGCCGTGCAGTTCGCGTACTGGCCACGGCGGTGTTAATGGTGGCGTTGCGATCGCCGTTAGTAGGTTCTCGTGTACGGACTGGTGGCGCTTTTTCGGGTCAGGCTCTATGGCAGCTCTGCAACCGAGTTCTAGTAACGTGTGGCTGTGCTACTCTTCCGCGAAGGGGTGCCCGCAATAGTTGCCCAAAACGCTGCCCTGCCGTTTTCTGATTGTTGCGAGACAAGTGAGGAACTCGCGCAAAACTATGCCACGCAACTGTGGTATGACAAACTCTAACAACAAAAGCCAGACATTGTTGCCCCGATCACGGGGAAACTGTCGCGAGGACCGCTGCCTCGTCATGCAGCGCAAATGTTGGGAAGATGCATGCGGTGACAGTTCGCAAAAACTGTTGTACAGCTGTGGTCCAATTCTGGCGCGCAACTTTTGCCGAATAGGCTTAAGCAACAAGTAACAAACAATGGCGCCCAGTGTTTCCGCAGCAATTCCTCGAAACATCTCTCCTAACCTAGTGCAAAACTGTTGCGTCGTACGGTTGGAACACTTTTGGAAAGCAATGTTCGGCGACTGCATTCTAGATGTATAAACCCAAACTGTTTCTGAATCTGCCACGGGAACAGTTTGCTGAACGAAAAAACGGACGTTGCGATGACTGTTTCTAAGCTTTGTATGCCGAAAGCAAAAAAAAAAAAAAAAAAAAGCAACGTTGCCACGACATTTTGGAATCAAAGGGCCCGACGTTACCGTAACATCAGTCGAATAGTAGGAAAATAGCTGTTCTGCACTCTCGCAAATGCAAACGAGACGTTGTTGGCGGAGCTTGTGTTGCGTGATAATGTTTCGCCTACAGCTGCGCTGGTCTTTTCCGGAATGTTTAGCAACATCAGGACAGCAAACATTTTGCTGGATAAAAGCGATGCTTCGGTAACTGTTGCGAGCATGAAACAGTCAACGTTGACCGACACAGT